>JBBPBX010010865.1:42365-57051 GCA_038048925.1 Garcialebias charrua | reverse complement strand
TTATTCTTTAACATTCTTCTTTTGAACTCTGCTTCAGCTCCTGGCTCTTCTTCTTTTAGCTGATGTTTGTGTTTTTACTTTTACTTTGAAGTAGCTTTTTGCTTCTTTTCCTCATTTTAACTATTTTATCACTTTTTGCTTTAGCAAAAAAAATTTTTGCCTTTAACTAGCATTTCACTTCTTTTGACTATTATTTTGTGTTTTTTTCTCCCTTTAGCTTTTTAAGATAGATTTCGGGAAGTTGTAGCTCATCTCTTTTTCTTTTGGCGTTGTGTTTTCTTTTACTTTTAGCTAGCATTTTATTAATTTTTGCTGCCACTTTTGGCTTGTGATCTATAACTTAAACATATTTGTCACCGGCTGCCAGGTAAGGAGGGCCATCATGTGTCTGTCTGTTAGCAAAATATCTCTTGAGCCACTGGATAGGTTTTGATGTAACTTGAAAGTAATCATTTGGTGAACGTCTACAGCTGACTGACCAGATTCAAGAAGGCTGTCACAGCTGATCTACCATACCCTCTAAAACACCTCAGACCCCTCAGATCTCTCCCCGGCTTTGTTGAAATTATCATTTCACTTTTTAAATTTTTTATTTCCCTCATCTTCATCTAAATAGAACTTTCTTGTTCTGGGCTTTTTCGACCACAAAAGGGAACCTTCTGACAAGTTAAGTCTTCATTTCAGTTTTTTATTTTTTTGAAGGTGTTTTTGCATTTTTTGACAACACAACCACAGGTTTTCATCACAGACGTGGTGCAGTGATGCAAAAACCTCCATGATTGTTCCACATTCATGAACTTGCATCATTTATGAGAAGGTGAACAGGAACTCTCCAGATGAACTGCTGCTCTGAACCCTTTCAGGACTCCTCTGCTTTAGTTTTTTAATTATTATCATTTCTTGATGTTTTTCTTTGATAATTGAGGAAATGATGCGAATGCTGGGAAATCCACAGGATTCTCACGCCAGGCTGGACCTTATGTTTTTCTTTTCTAAACTTTCAGATGCTCTGATGATTGGTGTTTGGTCTGCAGCTAAAATCAGCTCAGATAATTATTTTTATCAGTCTTTTTATTTTTATTTCAGAACTCCCTCAAAACAAAACAAAATCCCCTCCCACACTGGATCAGCCACACAGCTTAGCTGCTTGGATCCAGGATCTGGTTCTTTGGGTCACAATCCAGACCTCATGACCACAGGTGAGGGTTGAAACTAAACCCAAAGCTTTGCTTTTCGACTTCACTCTTTTTTCACTACAACCGACTGATGCAACGCCCTCATTACTGATGATGAGGCCCTGATCTGTGGATCCACCTCAGTTTCCAGTCGAGGACCGTGGCCTCAAGCTTAGAGAAACTGACTCTCATCCCAACTGCTTGGCTGTGAATCACCAGTGGTGGAGAAAGTACTCAAACACTGTACTTAAGTAAAAGTACAAATAAACAGACAAAAATGTACTCTAGTAAAAGTAGAAGTTAATATTTTTACTTAAGTAAAAGTAAATAAATACTTGCTTTTAAAAATACTTAAAGTATTAAAGTAAAAGTACTTGCTGAATGTATTACCTAATGCAATGGTCTACAATACCATTAAGTGTGTGTACTGTATGTAAATTTTCTGTAATACATTAATAGTGTTTAGTCATTTTAATGAACAATGCTGCAGATAATGCATGTTTTTATTGTGTTTACTCTGTGACACAGTTCACACTTGGACTTGTGATTCTGTGTGTCAGAATTTCAGGGATGACATGCAGAGTAAAATGTCATTAAGCAAAATAAGAATAATAAGGAATGATTTTACCTTTGAAAGTTTTTATTTAACACAAAATAAAACCAATGTGTCATTTTAACCGCAGTAAACACACAGAAGTAAACAATTTCTGTTTGAAAAAAGGAGCATTAGACACATCAGGCACTGATCATTTCAACTGCAGTTTGTCATCAACTATAATTAAAATATTGTCTAGTCAACCTTGTAATGGATCAACAATGAACAATATTTTAACTTCCTGACACCATTTTCAAAACTTGGACCAGTGTGTCGAGACATTTAGAGACATCTCTTGTCTCCTAACATCCCATGAACTGACACATTTTAATGTTGCAGCAAGAATTTCTTGTTTCTTGACAAATCAAAAAGGCTGCAACGTGAAAGTAACTTGGAACTCAACACATTATAAAAATGTAGTGTAGTAGAAAGTCCAGATACTTCATGTAAAATGTAGTGGAGTAAAAGTAAAAGTACCCACATTTAATTCTACTTAAGTAAAGTACAGATACAAATGTACTTAAGTACAGTAACAAAGTACTTGTCCTTAGTTACATCCCACCACTGTGAACCACCCCAGTGCACGCTAAAGATCGTGGCCTGAAAACACCAACAGAACCGCATCATCTGCATAGAGCGGAGATGAGAACCTGAGGTTCCCAAAACAGGCTTCCTCTTCTCCACGACTGTGCCATGAGAACCTGTTCAACAGGATTAGAGACAAGGGACAGCCCTGATGGAGTCCAACCTGCAGCAGGAGCAAGCTCAACTTTGTGCCAAGAATGTGGACACAGCTCCTGATGCCTAACACAGGTAGTGTTTGACCGACAGCCTCCGTGGTGCCGTAATGAGACAGCTGCTCACCTAAAGTCTGGATAATGCTGGACGAGACGCTGCAGGTTGTTCTTGATGTCCGTCTTGTTTCTTTGTCCAATGATGTTGCTCAGGTCGTCTCCTGCAGGGTGAAGCCACTCATGAGAGGATTTCTGCAGAAGAAAAATAGTTTTTAAGGCCTTTAATGTTGAGGGTTTGTCATTTTTTTTACTCCGTTTGAATCCAGTTTGGACTTGTGTTAGCACTGTTGCCTCACAGCAAGAAGGTCCTGGGTTCAATTCCTGGGTTGGACCTGGGGCATTTATAGCACTTTGAGATTTTTATTAATGAAAAGTGCGTTATAAATTAAATTCATTACTGTATTATTATTATTTCTATGTGTAGCTTGTATGCTCTCCTCATGTTTGCATGGGTTTTCCAAGGTACCGGTTTCCTCCCACAGTCCAAAAACATTCTAGGCTTGCAGGCCTCCCTTGCAAAAGAGATTTGTGATCCAAGTTGGATTTTCCTGGTTAAATAAAGCTCATAAAATAAATAAGTGACGTGGATACATACTAATCCTCAAGGAAATGGTAGTAAAGATAGCAGACAGAGCCTCAAAGGAACCTCAACAAAGACCAACAGAGTCTGAAATCTGACATAAGGACAGTCTCAGATACAGCTTGTTGCGGGCTGTGATCAAAACCAGCAGCACCTTCAGATGGGAAATTTCTGCTTCCTGAAGACTTATCTGTTGGCGCGGCATGAATCATATGAAAGGAAAACCCTGGATTTTCAGCTCTTGACCCATACTGGGGAGATAAAACATGAATAACTTCCCACCTTATACCGCTCTGGTGCAGAGCTGTGTGAAAACTGTATTTGTTTAAAAACCTGAATGAAAAGATTTCACTAAAATGTCCTTTTCTGGATGAGAACATCTGGTATGTCTGGTATGTACTCACCCTCACAGTGGAGGGTGAGTACTCCCCTCCGTTGTGGGCGCTACTAATACTAGTGTAGATTCGCTATCAATATAAACATCTGGCAACTGTTCTTGACATCAAACTGACCTTTGATGCACATGTGAACTCTGTAAGAAGGCCCACCAGAGAATGTATTTTTATCGGAAGCTTTGTGGGTTTAATGTTGATTCGACTTTTATGAGAATGTTTTATTGAGTTTAACTTTTACCTTCATCTGTTGGTTTGGACTTCTGACATGCAAAAACAAGAACAAACTCTCGGGATTGTCGGGATGTGCAGTGAAACTGCTGGCATAGTCCTACAGAACCTCACTGACCTACACAAGGCGAGTTCACTGAACAAGGCCAGGCTGATTCTGGCAGATCCTGATCATCCACTCCATGGTGAGTTCAGGTTGCTTCCATCTGGACGCAGGTATCTGCTGCCCAGATGTAGAATGAACAGACAGAATCACTCATTTATCCATGTAGCGATCAAGCTCTTCACCAAACAGCGATGATTTCTGTTCTGTTTTAATGCCTCAATGTCTTGTGTGGATGTTTTATTTGCCTACTGACTGAAACAAATGGCCCTTGGGTGTAATAAAGGAACTTGAACTTGACTTCATAGCAGAACCATCATTCAGAGATTAAAATGTGTGTGACTTCATTTTTGAACTTTGCATAAAATGACAACATATATATCTTGTATCATTCAACTATGTTCGTTGTTGCAAACAAAATGATAAATTAATGAAAATTTGTTTCAAAGTGAGTGTTTCTTCACGGGACATCCGGGTACTCATGCATGCTATGTCTGTGACGTACGAACAGGAATGTCTCATAGAACGCCCCCTGTACTTTACAATGGCGGACAATATATAAACCGACGAATTTAGCAATCTACGG
Organism: Garcialebias charrua; assembly: GCA_038048925.1. NCBI lineage: Eukaryota > Metazoa > Chordata > Actinopteri > Cyprinodontiformes > Rivulidae > Garcialebias > Garcialebias charrua. The sequence continues at coordinate 52,595 of JBBPBX010010865.1, read as the reverse complement.
TAAGTGAAGATTAGAGCGATTTGTCTTCAGTTCGGGAAGCCAAAGTTATTTCGGGTTATGAGCAAGAAACAGCAGGTTCTAATTTAGGTCTGCAGCCGTATTTATTTCAGCCTTACCGTTCAGAAGCGAGGGGGGTCTGAGGGGTGCAGCTTTATTCATAGCAGACGTTCTGACTGACATTCCTGCACCTACATCACAGACGGGGCATGCGGAAGTACCCGGTACACGGGTCACAGAACGCTGGGCTTTACAGAACTGAACTGCTGTTTTCAGAACTTTAACAGTTTTTACATAATCACAGGTTAACATGGAGGATTTTTGTAGATTTTACCACAAAATGTTCAACTTGGAGTTTGATTGTTGTCAAACCATTCATGAGTCTTGAGATAATTGTTGGTAATCAAAATATATATTTTTAAAATCACTCCTAGTTACTTTTTTTTCTTTTCTGTATTTGAGACTCACCTGAATAAAAATGATATACAGGTAATGGTTTATGTGTCTCTTTGCTTAGATATGTTTATTTGCTTCGTTGAGCAAGTTTTTGGCTCACAAATCTCTCCCACATTTATTTTGTGAATCAGTAGAGCAAAACTTTGAAACTTAGTTGAAACTATCCAAACTATAGTTATCCAAACTATCTATAAAAAAGAAACTGTCCAGATGACCCGACTGAGAATTATTGGATTTGGTACCTGGATTATTGAGCATGAACTTTCTTGTCTTGAACCACTTTTGGCTGTGGCTGCCTGCCTGGGAGGAGTCGACGAGAGACAGGACGGCCCCCAGAAACCATCCTGGCTCCAGCAAACTGGTTGGTCTACTAAAGGTGTTTACTTCTAGGTGGGGGAAACAGTTTGCTGGAAGTCCTATGACTGATGAAGCCCTCCAGATAGAGGGTGAAACGTTTCTATAAAAAAAAAAAAAACTGTCCAGATGACCCGACTGAGATTTATTGGATTTGGTACCTGGATTATTGAGCATGAACTTTCTTGTCTTAGAAACTATTTAAAACACTTGAAAATAAACTGACGCCACAATTTTCACACTTTCACATTTTATACATTAACTTGTAGGCATTTTTTGCTTCTTTCGCCCAGCGTGTGTCTCACTGCTGTAGGACTGATGGTTTTCTTTACAGTTCTCTCAGAGTGCACTGTGTGTGGACTGCACACCCAAACTCCCATTGACTTCCCTTAAAACAGCTCTTTTCTCCTCAAAACTGAAAGGGAAGGCTCTTTTTAACTTGTCACATCTCCTACAAAATACACTGCTGAGGCATGTAAATTAAGATTTGAGGCGAGCGGATACATCTGCCGCTTACAGTCCAGGATTTTGTAAGATCTGAGTTACAGATTTTGCACAGAGACTGTTTGTTTGAGGCTAATTTTCTGCTCTGCAGTTCTGTCTGCCTATTCTTTAAAGAACAGATACAGATGGTTACCACAGTGATCCTAATGAGCCACTGTGTTTCTTTTGATCTAATTTCGTCAGTTAATTCATTTTTCACATTTAACGTTAAGGGCTGCCTAAAAGCATTTAGATTCTCACATAATTTGATCTAAATTTGGGACTTCTGAATAAACAGTTCAGAGGGAAGGGAAACACTACCATCTCCTCAAACAGATCCCTGAGAGCGCTCCACTGCTGGCGGATCTTGGCTGCAGCCTTCTCGTGTTTTCGGTTCCTGCAGGAGTAGTTGCTCCTCATCAGCTGGCCGAAGTACTCCTTCGCCACGTGGTAATGCAGCTGGCTCGCAAACTTCTGTCAGTGAGCAAAAACAACAGGACATCAGTACGATCACACCGCCACTTCCACCTATTCATCCCGTTTCTTCCACAGAAGGTTTTCATGCTGCTGGAGAAAAGCCCTGGAACTTCCCAGAGAGTTAATAAATCCTTAATGAGGACTTCCTCTAATAACGTTCCATGAAAATTAGCTGCAGTTCTTTTGTTTAAAGTTTACTGAGCAATAAGAAAAGCCCAACAATTGCACATTAACAAAACATTTACAGAATTTAACAACAAACTTAAAACAGATGCCAGGAGATTCAGTCTGTGTCGCATCTAGTTTCCTGACTTCGCTCCTTATTTTTAGGAGAAAATCTGATCATAATGTTAAACGAATGAACAGTGAAATAGTTTAATCAGAGCTGAAACTAAGTTGGTGAAGCTAAAATTAGCAAACCATTAGCTAAAAGTTAAAATTAGCAACATGTTAAACACATCACATGTAGCAAACTGCAAATTAAAAGATAAAGGTAACAAAAGCTGGGTAAAAGGAGCAAAATGTCAACTGTAAGTAGCAAAAAGTTAGCTAAAAGGAGCGTAACGCTACCTATATGTAACAGAATGTTAAGTAAAAGCTAAAAGTAACAAAAGTTTAGCTACAAGTAGCAAAAAGCCAGCTTAAAGTAACAAAAGTTAACTTAAAAGTAGTAAAATGCTGGTCAAAAATTGCAAAATGCTAGCTAAAAGGAGCAAAATAACCTACTGTAATAGAGTAAAGGAATTAAACATTGGCTAAAAGCTAGAAACTGCAAATAGAGAAAAGTAGATAAATGCTAGCAAAAAGCTGCAAGGACTAAACAGTATAGTACTGTAGTCCTTGCAGCTTTTTGCTACTTAGCATTGATCTAATGGCTAACCATAATGGTGGCCTCAAGAAAGCTAAATACTAAAAACGTAAAGTACCATCTAAAAGTAGAAAATAGCTTGCTAAAAAATAAATTATCTATAAGTAGCAAAAAGCTGGTTAAAAGGAGTAAAACACTAGAAAAAAGGAATGGTAGCTAAAAGCTAAAACTAGTCAAATATAGACTCCATGCCAGTGTTGCCAGATTGGGTGGTTTACCACCAATTGGGTGGTTCACTGGTTTTCATTCTGATTTTCCAGGTAAAAATTGCCTTGGGAGGGTGGGGATAATTTGGGCAGATATGGAGCCAGATCTGCGTTTTTTTTTTTTTTTATAGTTAACCTATTAAACACATTTCAAACAATCATTCATTGTTATTGGTTCAAAGGCCCTGACCTTTCTCCATCACTGATTGGCGATTCTTTCCAGGACGTTCACAACAGAGAAATGGTGAGGTGGCGCAATATCGGAAATGGACTGAACTTCATAAAGTACCATTCTACAAAGTGTTTTATGTTAATGCCTATATGGAAAACAAACAGGCACCATCAAAGACAGCATTTATAACTTTTAATGTGATTATTAAAAATGTTTACTCCTTAACTATTTAAGTTATAGGTAAGCACTAAACCAACATATTAGTTTGAGTGTTTACAACTGCTAATGTGTGTAACACTATTACTGTGGTGATATAGAAATATTCACATTTAACATGTAATCATTTTTGATCCTGAAATGTGACATGGATTTTCTGAATAAAGAGCACTAATGTTCACATGGGGAATATTGTGTGTGTGTGTGTGTGTGTGTGTGTGTGTGTTGTGTGTATTGTGTAAACATATTGATCGGGCAGGTTTTTGTGTGATGTGGCTGTTTTTAACAGATTTTTGGGCTTGAAAACCTCAACTCTATCTGGCAACACTGTCATAGTGCCTTCATTAATCACTGTCCGCCATTTTAAGTAAGATGTTGACCAAATCATATGACTGGAGCTCTGCTTAAGGAGGTAATAAATGAAGGTAAGATGATCAAAACAACTTGCTAACATGTTTAACCTGGCTGGTATGTTAATACCGTTAGTTTTCAATAAAACCTCTGTTTTAGTTCCCTAAATAACAATAGTTGATGCTAGCTAGCTGATGCTAACCACTGTTAGCATCAGCTAGCTAACATCAATCAATCAACTTTATTTGTATACAGCACTTTTTAAAAACCACAGAGTTAACCAAAGTGCTGTACAATGACACAAAAGACAACTTAATTAAAATGATAAAAAACATTTAAAAAATGCATATACAGTACCAGTCTTACTGCAGGTGTGTTAAAATGCCATAAAAGATCAGATCACATGTTAAAAGCCAAGGAATAAAAGTGTGTTTTTAAAAGAGATTTAAAAACAGGAAGAGAGAGAATAATAACTCAAATTATTTTTAACTCAACTTCAGGAGTTTACTTTAAATAATGAATCAGTTTAGCTTTAGTTTTGCATAGAAAGCTTAACCTGGTTTTCTGAGTCAACCACCGCATAACCTGCTGAGGTAAAACTTGCCTGGCTCTGTCCAAATTTGAAAAAAATAAATAAAAATAAAATAAATTAAGTATATGCTCAATCACACACAATATCAAGCGATGTAACACAATCTGTTAACGCTAGTATCTCCTAGTATATGTTGGGAATGACTCTCAGCTACTACCACTAAATTTTAGCCCACGATCTGTAAAACTGACAGAACCATTTTTGTGTTGCTAACGTCATCTAGCTGTGGTGACCATTTCAGGATGCTTTTGGAAGTTAATAATTTTTAAATGTATCCTGTGATACCTTTTTGAAAGTGTCTTTAAAATCCTATTCTAACCATGAAATATTTTGCTAACACAGCTGTTGAACAGGCAGTTCCTAGCAGCTCACATCTGGGACAGTTCCCCCCCCCCTCACCTGAGCCTGAGGAGGCCTCATCAGGTCGCAGTGCTGGGACAACAGCCGCGTTCGGCTGCAGAGGTGATTAAAGTCTTCATCGTTGGTGAGCCACTTCCTCGACATCATCCTCCTCAGGTACGACTGAGAATCAGCAGACATTATTTAAAGAAAGAAAAATTACTTTTAAAAACACTTAAGGTTGGATGTTTCCATCGTACACACCTGGTGAAATAAAATTTAGATAAAATGCTTCAGGCAGTTCACATGAAACTTATCAAAGCTTTTACTGTATTTAGCTTTACTGAGCTCAATTTGTTTGTTTCTTTATTTTTAATGCAGACCTCGTTTTATTTTAGCTTTTCATACATCAAGTGCTCAGCTCATTCTGTGAGTTTTGGATTTTGTAACTTTTAAACTTCATAATATTTAACTTTATTAACAAATATATTACCATATAAATACATTTAGTGCTCTTCAAATCCTTCAAAATCTCTGCACTCTTTAAAATCAGCTTCTCTATTTTTGCCTTCTTGCTCTTCTTTTAGCTTTTACCTGATGTGGTACTTTTAGCTAGTATATTCCTACTTTTAGTCTGTACCTATAGTGTTTTGCTACTTTTTGTTTTTATTTCAAGCTAGCCTTGCTACCTCTAGCTAGTAAAAGGTTACAAGCTAAAAGGGGTACTTTTACCTAACCATTTTCTGCTGTTAGCTTATATTTAGCTATTTTTAGTTAATTTTTGCAACTTGTTTTTTAGCTAAATCTTTGCTACTTTTAGCTTTTTTTCTAGCTAGCCTCTTGCTACCTTTAGCTGACAAAGGGCTAGACAAAAGTTGACAAAAATGGTTATCAACAAAGCTAAAAGTGATACTTTTCTCTTTTAGCTAACCCTTTATTGCTTGTAGCCAATGCTTTATTAATTTTATTTTTTAGCTAGTCTTTTGTAACTTTTGGGTTGTTTTTAGCTTTTACTTCTATCCCACCTTTAGCCAATGTTTTAAAATTAAAAAAGCTAAAAGGCCCATGTTTGAGGCTTCATTTCATGTTTTTAGTCTTGTTTTCTGAGTTAAATCCTTTTTTAAAAGAAAAATAATGGGAGTAAAAAAAAGTGTCTGGCAACTATTACAAGTTATATAGTATAGTATAGTATAAGTTATAATTGTAATTATAAGTTATTTCTGATAACAGCGACTCTGAGGTGAAATTTTACTGTAGCTGCTGTTTTAGAAGATTAGCGATGAAAATAACACAAATTCATCTCAGATATTAAATAATCAACCATGAATAATATTTACTCCTGTCAGCAATAAAACAATGTCTTCTAACTTGACTTAGTTGTTCCTGATTGTAACTTTTTTTGTGAGCACAAGTCTGAAAATCATCTTTCAGAGATCTAAATTTAATATTCCTTTATGATGCAACAATCTGTTTTCAGTTCATTTTCTAAAACGCCACAACAGAAAATCTCTCATTTTTAGAGGAAACAAATAAAAGCAGAAGTGAGAGTTTCCCTGATGAAACTCTGTGCTCTGTACCTTAACCTCCTCCTTGAACTGGTCCTCCAGGCACTGCATCAGCCGAACAATCAGCCACATCACCTCCCGTCTGAATCCCTCCAGCTCCTTGGGACAGCTGTCTCTGTAACCGTTCATGTGGTGCCTGCAGGACACAGGATGTTAACCTGCCAGCTCCGTTTTCGTTTTCTTAAGCTACTCTTAGCTAATATTTAGCTTTTTTAATTTTGGCCTGTGGCTAGATTTTTGATACTTTAAGCTAGCATTTTACTACTTCTGGCCTATAGCTTGTGTTAGCTATTTTTTATTTTTTTTTGCCTTTGGTCCTAAGGTTGGTGTTTCACTAGTTTTAGCTAGCTTTAACTATTTGTGGCTTGTTGATAACATTGCTTTTCTTCAGCTAGTGTTTTGCTAGTTTTAGGCTAATATTTTACTGTTCGGCTTTTAGCTAGTTTCTGCTTCTTTAGCTAGAATTTTGTTTTCATTACAGTTTAAATCAAACAACAATACAAGAAAATTAAAAAACAAATAAATTAAACAAACACAAAAGGACAATATTAAACTATATTATAAAAGTACATGAAGACCTAACTACCATTGCATGCTTTTAGCTGTTAGCCAACCTTGTGGTACTTTAAGCTAGCCTTTTAGTGCTTCTAATCTGGCCTATAGCTAGTATTTTTGCTATCTTTGAGCTTTTAGCAAGTATTTGCTAGTTTCAGATAGCATTTCATTACTTTAGACTTTTAGCTAGCAATTTGCTTCTTTTGTCTTTTAGCTTTTTTTTCCTATTGTAGGTAATGTTTTCCACTTTTGTCTTTTAGCTAGTGTTCTGTTTCTTCAGCTAGTGTTTTGCTATGGTTTTATTAAAACAGACAACAATAAAACATAACTAAAATAATAATAGTAATGAATTAAACAAAAATAAAAGAACAAATTAGAAAAGCACACAAAACCTCAAAATCATTCTGCTTTACAAAGTGGCTAGCCTGGCCCTCGCCATTCCTACGCAGCTCCGCTCAATTCTCATTTCCCTTCACTGCTGGTACAAAGCGAAGTGAAGGACATGGGTCTGGTATCAACCAGGCTACAAAGTGGCCTTCCTTTAGATATTTTTGCTAGCCCTTTGCTAGTTTACTTAGCCTTTTGCTACTTTAAGCTTTAAGCTAGATTTCAGCTTCTTTAACAACTTTCTTTGTGTCCTGATGCATGCTCAATAATCCATGTAGAACAATCGAAAAAAGTTAAGTCAGGTCCTCTGGACAAATAAAACAAAATACATTTTTTTCTCCATTCAGAGGACCTGATTTTTTAAAACTCCCTTTATGCTTTTTCAGCTGCATTTAGACAGAAAATGCAATTTCCCAGTCAATCCTGCGCTGCAGGAACAGACGAGAGGGCTGCAGCGGGAACGCTCGGTCCAAATGTCTCTAATTAAGCTGCATCAAACCACACGTGTTTTATTAGACCGACAGCAGCAGCTGCAGCGTCAAGCTCTGACTTCTTTCACTTTCACACAACCGTTTCCCTCTCGCTGCTCAGTTTCATTGAAATCACATGACACTTTCTCCAGCGCTCACATGTGAGCAGCGTGCTCAGAGCTGGGCCTTCTGTCTGAAGTGTGCGACGCTCATCTATTTCTGGCTCATGCCAGTCCTCGTCACAGGAGTTCTGGAATCGTCTGCTCTGAGATGAGTCACCCAAATAAAAGCTCTCCATCAAGATGATTCATAGGAACACATTGATGTGGGCTCAAACCACAAACCTCTTCAGCTTCAATAGTTTTAGGCTGTTCAAAATAAAAGCCCAAATAAACGTGTAGTTTTCATCTTGAAAGTCAAACAAGTGATTGCAACTAAATATTAAAGTTTCTCCTGCAGCTGCAGAATGATAGGCACTAACTTTAATCAAATTTTTAAATAAAAGGATTATTTTCCAACCTTTATTCTGTTCCAGAAGACTAATGTGACCACTGAGCATCATTTATTTTGTGAGGTTTTACGTTCCTTTATTTTCTTTGTGTTTGTAGACATCACATTGGTTTGGTTTGTTGGATATAACTGCCTCGTTACATGTGCAGTCACTCTGTAAAGTTCTGCTATAGGTTAAATAAAGAGTGTTAAAGATAAAATCAGGACAAGTGAAACTTATAAACAAACAAGCAACACTGTAACTACTATAGAGAGCTTTTTTAATTTGTAAACGCTCAGGCAAACAGTTTTTTTTTAAAATCTCTGTTTCAGTTTTAAAGCCTGAAACTGACAGTCGCCCTCCTTAAGTCACTGTGGTTCTTTCTTTAGTTTGTTTGTGTGTTTGGCAGCTTCACAGTGCATCATGGGAACCTCTGGGATGTCATGTGACTTACTGCAAAGTAGCAAAGCTGTTAATGTAGGTGATCTGATACTGAGTCCAGAGAGGCTGTGGTTGGAGAGCGCTGCAGTGAGACCTGAACTCTGTTTCAAACCTGCAGGAGAAGAAAAGCAGAATTAGAGCTGCACAAAACACCGAGCATCTCCTGCGAGGAGATAAAATCTGAGAACAGGACGTTTACCTGTAAAAACCTGCAGCACGTAACCTTTACAAACCTAACCTGGCACAAACAGCGTGACTTCTTAAAAACAGGTGCTTCACTGGAAACTGTTGAGGATTTCAGCTGATTTAAGATGAGCTGAAAGGTCAAATGTTCCACCAAAATGACCAGTTTGTTTCGCTGTTGGTTCAGTTTGTTTTAATTTTTAGGTTTTAACCAAAACAAAAAACATATTTTCTACTCAAATCCAGCACGAAGCACTGAAAAAGAAGCTAAAATTGAGCTGTTATGGTTAAAAACAATCAGATCTAAAGCTAAAATGAGCTAAAAGTAAAAGAACAAGTTAATACCAGTACAACCAAAAAACTAACAAAAAACAATAGCTAGATGTTACAAATATCAGATAAATAGGTCAAAACTAATTGGTTAAAACTGACAAAACAATGGCTAAGTGCCAAAGGTTGCAGAACAAAACTTAAGTGCTAAACCTGCAAAATATAGAAGCTAACATTAGATAAAACAAGCTAAAGGTTTATATTTGCTAAAAGTAAAACAAACAAGACTAAAATCAGAATAACGATAAAAGCTAAACTAATAGAAAGCACCAGTTAGTTTAGCTTATAGCTAAACTAAGTTTAGCTAAACTAAAGTGAAAAGCTTGCTAATTAGCCAACAAAAGCTAGATTAACAAAAAATGTAGCTAAAGTTAGCAGAACAGTAGCTAAATGCTAAAACCTGTAAACATTAGATACTGTGGATGCTAAAATTAGCTAAACATAAGCTAAAAAGTTAAACTAACAAAAACATTAGCTAAAAACTACAATTATCAGAACAGCTAAAAACTAGACCAAGAAAAACAGTAGTTAACAACTAAAACTAAAAATATTGTTGCTTAATGGTAAAATTATCAGAACTACAGCTAAAAAGTACAACTAGTAAATCCAATAATTCTCAGTCAGGTCATCTGGACAGTTCCATTTTTACAAATGACCCGACTGAGAATTATTGGATTTGGTACCTGGTTGAGCATGAACTTTGTTACAACTAGCTAAAACACTAAAACAAGTGGAACAGTAGCTTAAGCTCAAAACCAAGAAAACAGTAGCATAATTATATAACCAGCAAAACAGTAGCTAAAACCTACAACTAGCAAAATTGTAGCTTAAAACTAAAACCAGCAAAACGTAGCTTAAAGCTAAAACCCAGAAAACAGCTCGCAAAAACCAGAAAAATGTAACAAGCTAAAAATAGCTGCATGGTTTCTGGAAGCTAAAACCGGCTCAACCATTTGCTCAAAGTTAAAACCAGTAAGTTAAAGTCTCTTAGTCTGTGTGGTTTGGTGCATGTACTGCATCCTGCCGCAAGAGCCTCCAGCGCATCGTGAGAGCAGCTGAGAAGATCATCGGCACCTCCTTGCCCTCACTGCAGGACTTACACAGCAACCGCCTCACTCGGAAAGCCCACTGCATGGCAGGTGATCCCACACACCCACTACACAGCTGCTTCAGACTGCTGCCATCAGGGAGGAGACTGAGGAGTCTCCAGGCTCGAACCAGCAGACTGAGAGACAGCTCTGTTCATCAGGCAGTCAGGATGCTAAACACTCTGCCTGCTCTGCCTCCCCTCCCATTTG
>JBBPBX010010865.1:0-34814 GCA_038048925.1 Garcialebias charrua | reverse complement strand
CTAAACACTAGCTAAAAGCAGCAAAACACTAACTAAACACAGCAAAATAGCTAAAGTCAGCAAAAGACTGGCTAAAGACAGCAAAACACTAGCTAAAAGCAGAAAACCACTAGCTAAAATGACAAAACACTGGCTAAAAGCAACAAAACACTGGCTAAAGGCAGCAAAATATTAATTAATTAATTGAACCACATGTTAGTCTCACTGAGCCACGAGGACTCATTTAACACTAGCTTAAACACTAGCTAAGCACAGCAAAACACTGGCTACAAACAATAAAATACTAGCTAAAGTCAGCAAAAAACTGGCAGCAAAACACTAGCTAAAAACACTAGCAAAAGCAGCAAAGCTAGCAAAAAGCAGCAAAAAGCAGCAGAACGCAAGCAAAAAGCAGCAAAACACTAAAGCATCAAAACACAAGCAAAAAGCAGCAAAACAATATCTAAATGCAACAAAACACTAGCTAAAAACAGCAAAACTAGTGAAAAGCATCAAAACATTGGCTAAAAACAGTTGGGGGTCGAGAATGTGTAGATGCAGTGCAGCCAACTCTGGACCCAACGGTCCAGGGTTCATTCCCCAGTCATTGCATATCTCATGGTGTCTCTGAACAGGATACCCCATCCCCAGTTGCTCCCCAGGCACCCTCAATAGCCGCCCACCGCCTCACCATGGCAAGATGGCCGCGCTCAGACCAGCCGCAGCTTCATGGGCTCCCAGAACATCCCCAGTTTTTAGTAGTTTTAATAGTGTTTTTGTACCTGACTCTGCGCGTTTTTTGCGGGTGAATTATAGCCGAACTGAGCTGTTGAGAATTGGAGCGGATTTACCACAAGGCACAGCTGAAATCAGCAACGAACTCAAATCAGAGCTCGGAAGATTGGATCTGCTTAGATCATCTTTCTGGAAGCAGATGCGCGGAGGAAAGAAAAGGAAGCGGTGCTCTCGAGGGAAAAAGCGTGGCTGTCGAGCAGGAATAATGACGAGACTACGGGCAGACGCTAAAACCGGGAGACCCCCGATGCCGGCTCTCTTTCTGTCCAACGTGCGTTCGCTCGACAACAAGATGGATCTGCTTCGTCTGAGAGTAACAACGTCGGAGGAGATGAGGAGATGTTCGGTGCTTTGTCTCACGGAAACATGGATTAATGAGGACACTCCTGACTCTGTTTATGAGTTGGATAATAAACTATTTTTCAGAACGGACCGGTGCATCGAGACTACGGGGAAAACGCGAGGCGGAGGCGTCTGCATTTACGTTAACAAAGACTGGTGCACGAACTGTGCCGTTATCAGCAGGATCTGCTCAGCTGCTGTGGAGCTTTTAACAATAAGATGTAGGCCACATTATCTTCCCCGCGACTATTCAGCGATAATAATAAGCAATGTTTACATAGCACCCGATGCTAATGCCAACGACGCCCAGGGAGAAATTCATGACTTAGGGCCAGTTTACACGGCACGTATTTTGAGTGTAACCGCTACTTTCTCTTTGCGACTTTGCTTATCGCCTACACGACGCTGCTGGCCCCCCTCGATGACACCGATACTTTTCTGACCCTGCTCTCAAGGTGGAAGTTTTTCGCTGACCCCCCGTTGATAATGTAAACATCTCCCGTGGAGCTTTTGTTTGAACACATGCACGCAGCACGCACGCGCAGACAGCCGGCATTTTAACAATGGCGGTGGACTGGACAGTGGACACACGCACCACTTTCTGAACTATAGCTGATGGAATATATTTTGATTCTCATATTTAATTATTCTACACCTTACCTGCATCTGTGTTGGAAGAGAGCCAGCTGCCTGGATCCAGTTGTCTGTTAACGAGGCAGTCGGACATTTCACGTGTCACGCTGCACTATAACATACTAAATGTGCTATATATTAACAGTTTAACAATAATAAACAGTATTTATGTTAGCGTGGGAGATATTTACATTTATCTGAGCTAAATGAAGCTATCTGGACTCGTTACGTCATGCCTAACATGCTGCTGAAAATGAAGACACCAGGTTGATTTTTAATTTATTTATTTATTCAACACCACAAACTCATGTCACAAACACTGAGAATTAAATTGAACACTTTTAAAAACACGTTAACCGAACTTTAATGAACTGGACTCTGTTGTTTTCATCCTGGTGGAAACTGGACCCACATCCGAACCGCCGGTCCGCTTCGTGGAACAGCTTCGACCTCGCAGGAAAAAAATAAAAATAAAACCTCAGTTGGTTGTTCTGTGATCGAACTAAACACCAGGACACATTATTAAGAACATGGTTTACCTTGTAGCGCTGCTGTAAATCAGCTGATTCTCACGGACTAAAGTCAGACATGTTGACTCGGTTCCGGCAGTCAACTGGTGTGCAGATGAAGCGGTCCACTTGGTGTCAGATCTGTTGACTCTTATCCAAATTCCAGCTTTAACTTGTTAACTTGTTGACAACAACTTGTAGTAGCTGAACTTTTAGCCAGAGAGGAAAACAGGCTGCCTCGTGTGCTTTGTTTACCTCAAGCAGCAGTGGCGCATGCGCAGTAGTGAAGGTTCCAAAGATCACAGCGCCATCTACAGGCCCAGCATGGTAACTACAGTAAATTCATGAGTACGGGGGGTGGGGGGGAGAGAGTCGTATCCACAGAATTCGCCCATGTCAACGCAAAACTTTCAACCTAATTAACATACCCAAAAGTTGCGTTTCCCCCACACAGTGTCCGTGTAAACAGGGCCTTACTCACCTCGCTGCAGTGTAAATATCCTGAGGGGTTTTTCATTGTTTCCGGGGACTTCAATCACGTGGATTTACGTGTCATCCTTTCAACCTTCAATCAGCACGTTTTCACAGCAACACGAGGAAATAAGACATTAGAAATAAGACATAGACCAGGTCTTCACGAATGTGAAGGGGGCGTACACGGCGAAGCCACGCCCACCGCTCGGGGCTTCCGACCATCGCTCCCTGTTATTGGTCCCTAGACAGCTCCCCCCACTCAGACGTCACAAGCCGGAACAAAGAGTGATCACATCGTGGCGCCAAGATAGTTCCCCCATGCTAAGAGACTGCTTTGAAAACACAAACTGGTCTGTCTTCAAAGAGGCAGCTACGAATGGAAGTTCAGTTGACCTGGAACTTTATGCTTCCTCAGTCCTGGGTTACATCAGTACATGTGCTGAAAATGTATCCATAAGAAAGTGTGTTAAATTTTACCCCAATCAAAAACCCTGGCTAAATAAGGATGTCCGCACCCTGCTGGCAGCCAGGGACACTGCATTCAAGTCTAAAGACACTGAGGAGTTGAGAAAGTGCAGGAGAGAACTGGATGATGGCATAAAGAAGGCCAAAGCCGCGTATGCACAGAGGATCGAGGGACAGTTCACCTCACATGATCCAAGGAGCATGTGGCAGGGCATCAAATGCTTAACAGACTACAAGGGCAAAAGCAAACAATGCCCCAGGGACCCATCCCTGCCTGATGCCCTCAATAAGTTTTATGCACGTTTTGATGATCCAAACAGACCAACTAGCACCAGACTCACCTCATCACCAGACGAGGAGCACCTCAAAGTGACCGCAGCAGAAGTGAGAGGTAGTCTCAGAAGGATCAACCCTCATAAAGCCACGGGTCCAGACAACATCCCAGGGAAAGTTCTGAAGGAATGTGCGGACCAGCTCTGTGAGGTGCTGGCTGACATCTTCACCACCTCACTTGCACTGGAGTCAGTTCCCACCTGCCTGAAGACTGCCACCATCATCCCAGTCCCAAAAAGCTCCACAGTGACTGGTCTGAATGACTATAGACCGGTGGCCCTCACCCCGATAGTCGCTAAATGTTTTGAGAAACTGGTCATGTCCCACATCAAGACAGCCGTCAACATCAACGAGGACCCTCATCAATATGCATACCGTGAGAACCGATCAACAGAGGACGCCATCTCCTCTGTGGTCCACACTGCTCTCACCCACCTGGATCAGAAGGACTCATACGTGCGTCTGCTCTTTGTGGACTTCACATCTGCCTTCAACACCATGATCCCCCAAACTCTGATAGACAAACTATCCACACTTGGACTAAGCCCCTCTATTTGTAACTGGGTCTTAGACTTTTTAACAAACAGACCACAGTCCGTGAAGATCCACAACTTCTCCTCCTCCACCATCACCCTCAGCACTGGCTCTCCTCAAGGATGTGTGCTGAGCCCTCTTCTGTTCACTCTGCTCACATATGATTGTACAGCCACACATCCAGGCTGTCATATTGTTAAGTTTGCAGATGATACAGCTGTGGTGGGATGCATCACAGATAATGATGAATCCAGCTACAGACAGGAGGTGGAACATCTGGAGAGCTGGTGCAAAGAGAACAACCTTCACATGAATGTGAAGAAGACGAAGGAGATGATTGTGGACTTCAGAAGGAACAAACACACCCACACCCCACTGTATATAGGTGGATCTGCGGTGGAGGTGGTCTCCAGCTACAAGTACCTGGGTGTACACTTGAACGATAACCTCAGCTGGAGCAATAACACCACCAGCCTGATCAAGAAAGGTCATCAGAGACTCTACTTCCTCAGACGGCTGAGACGAGCCGGTCTGAGAAGCTCAGTCCTCACCTCGTTCTACAGGTGTGCAGTGGAGAGCGTCCTGTGCTCCAGCATCAACGTGTGGCATGGAGGCTGCACAGTTGCAGAGAGGAAAGCTCTACAGAGAGTGGTGAAGGCTGCACAGAAGTCTGTGGGAGTCAGTCTCCCCACCATCACAGACATTTACACCTCCAGATGCAGAAAAAGAGCCACCTGCATCATGAAAGACCTCACTCACCCAGCACACTCACTCTTTGCACCACTCCCCTCGGGACGGAGGTTGAGGAGCATCAAATGTAGAACCACTAGACTGAGGAACAGCTTCTACCCTGAGGCTGTCAGACTCATGAATAAATAAATAATAAGAATAAACACTGCAAAATGTCACATCATGCTGATACTGATCTGTTTCTTGTTGCTGCGTTCATCTGTGACCATCTGCTCATGTTCGTGCTGCTGTTTATAATGATGTTTTTCTACTACATTAGGGCTTAGTGTATTACTAGCTGATGTCTCTCTTAGTTAATCCTAGATGTTATTATTGTTTTTCTCTTGCATTTGTTGTTGGATGTAACTGGGACCCTGTGTACATAATCTCGTTTTCAACACATGTACTACATGCGGTGCAAATGACAATAAATTCTCTCTGACTCTGACTCTGACACCTGGTGGTGGATGGGTTAAATACAGAGAGCCAATTTACGCCATTGTATGGGAACATAAAATGATGACAGTACATACACAATATTATTATTATTATTATTATTATTAAACAATAGCTAGGAATTCTAAGTAGACTATTGTTAGTTAAAAGCAAGAGAATGCTAGATAAATGTTTAAAAAAGCAAACGCTGACTCAGAACACTAATTTAAATCTGGTCATTGAAGCCCACTGGTGTCGAAAATGAACATTATTTTAAAGTAGTTATTTGTTCAGTTAAAAATGAAGCCGATTCTGTTTTCTTGACAGTAATATTTATAAATCTGCATTTTATAAGAACAGAGGACCTGACCCGGTTTGGACCCATTTTGGATGAGTTGCTTTTTCTCAGACCAGCGGTTTGTTTTGGGTCAACCAGAACTTATTTAAAGTTTATTTGACTGGATTCAGTAATAAATAAATAAAAGATAAAAATAATGAATGAATAAATGCCTGCAGAGATCTGTTTGGGACAAAACTTCCTCTTTGTTTTAAAAATTATCTTTATTTATGATCATCAAATCCATTTCTTTAGTGTTTTCTGAAGCCAGTTGACTCTGAGGCGGCCATCTTGAATTGTGTTGACTCCAAAAATAAACAACTTGTAGACGTATGTCTAAAGGAATTTAGGTGATTTCTTCTCAGTTGTTACTTATGTGAGGTCATGGGCCAGGACAGGAGGTCAGTAGGTTTATCATACCGCCCGTCTGCAGCCATCGGAACTTGGAGCAGAACTAAGTCTGCTTCATGAACACGATCTGCAGGTTTTAGCTCATCCTAAACCTAACGAACTTATAATTTGCATGTGTGCTGTCACGAGAAGCCCGTGGTTAAGGACTTTTTAGATTTATTGGACTCATTTAAACCTCTGCTTGACTGCCTGGCTGACATCAGGGAATGGATGGCTTTAAATTTCTTAAGTTTCAATGAAAAGAAGTCTGAAGTCATGTTGTTCCCTCCCAATGACACAATCACGAACCACTGCATCGACCTTTCTGCTCTAGCCCTGTCTGAAAAACAAAAAGTCACAAATCTGGGAGTGATAATGGACCCTTCCATGAAACTCAACAGTCATGTAAACATGATCGTTAAATCCTGTTTTTTCCAGCTGAGGCGACTGTCTAAGCTGAAGCCCATATTATCCAAAAATAACCTGGAGACAGTAATTCACACATTCATTACATCTAGGCTTGATTACTGCAATTCACTTCTGCTTGGCGTCAGTCAGGCCTCCATTGCACGATTACAACTGGTCCAGAACGCAGCAGCCCAATTTTTAACCAGTACAGGCAAAAGAGAGCACATTACACCAGTCTTGGCCTCCCTGCACTGGTTCATCTTCGAATCCAGTTCAAAATTCTCCTGTATGTCTACAAATCGCTGAACAGTCTCACCCCCCATCTCTCTGATTTGATACACCCGTATGTCTCACCACGTGCTCTGAGGTCAGCGGACCAGTTACAGTACTTCCAACAGTTCCAGGATCTCGTCTTAAGCTCAGAGGTGACAGGGCCTTCTCAGGCCCAAGACTCTGGAACGAGTTACCTCTGCTCGTCAGATGGTCTCCCTCTGTTTTCAAATCCCGTTTAAAGACTCACTACTATTCCGTTGCTTTCAACACCAGCTGATCTGTGTTTGGTCGTTATATTTATTATCTGCAATGTTTTTATGTCTATTTTTGTACTTCATTTTGTATGTTGCCTATGTGTTGCCTGTTGTTTGTTTGTTTGTACAGCACTTTGGTTGTCCTTGTCGCTGTTTGAAGTGCTCTATAAATAAAATGGTATGGTATGGTATCCAGCTGGAAGACTGCAGCAGATTTTCCTGTTTGAAAATCCATTTGTGGGACCAGACCTGGAGGTTTAGGCAACCGGCCTGGACAGAACAGGAAGCTGAGGTCAAAGATTTTCAACAGGATGTTTTCTCCATGGTAGGCCATCGGTGCCTGGTTGAGTTATAAAAATGGAGAAGCACAAATCAAAACTGACATGACAAGATGTTGGAGTGGTTGTTGCCCTCAGCGGCGGACGATAATGAGTGAGAATCTGAACCCGTGAACTGACCTGCTGTATTTGTTGAGGATCCAGTCCAGCAGGGCAAACAGATCCTTCAGCTCCGTCACCTGGGGCTCCAGCTTCTTCAGGTGCTGTCTGACCGCACGGTGGTAGCTCCTCACATACGAGCTGAACACCCTGAAGCTGGGGGGGTAGGACCACCGCAGTTCCCTCTTCACATTCTCCAAATCCTCCACGATGGTCTTCCCCAGCAGACCCAGGTGGACGGCCAACCAAGAGGGGTTCTCCTCCCTGTGCTCCAGGTGGACACTGTTCACCTTCACCTGGACCCCCTCACACACCGCCTCCCTCCAGGCCTCCATCCAGCTGTCAGGAAGTCCTCCAGGTTCTGCGGCCCTCTTTTCCTCCTCTTGGATGATCCGAGCTACGAAGACCAGCAGAGGTACGTTCCTGGCGGGCAGAGAGTTCGAGTCTCGGACGATGGTTCTGATCTTGGTCCGTAGTTCCATGTAGAGCAGGTTCAGGTCTTTCTCTTTCTTTGAGAGCTCCGTGGGACAGTCCTGCTCGAACTGCTCCTGCTCCTTCTGGAACTCCAGCCTCAGGGCGAGGAGGTTCAGGTGGGCCTCCTCCAGAACCTCCATCTCTATCAGCTTGTTGATCTGCATCACTGGGAGGAAACAGAACGGTCAGGGGGACAGCTGAGTCCAACACAATGTCAGTAAATGAAAAGGGTGATAATGTTTTTACCAAGTAGGCAGCAAAACGTTAAGCTCCTTCGGGGAGCTGAAGCTATAACCTTTGATTGTTGTAACTTTTATACTTTTCTAACTATTTTACTTCAAGAAATAAAACCATACTTACCTTTTTTTAACAGAAATAAATACTTTATGCTCTTTGAAGTCTACTTACTTGCTTCATTTATAGATTTGTTGCTGATGATTGTAGCTTTAGCTGCTATTTTGCTATTTTTAGCTTTTAAGTTATTTTTCTGTTCGATTTACTTTAGCTTGTCGTGATCCGTGTCTTTTGTGTTATTGTTTATTGAGTATTCTTGTGATTCTGGTATTTGGTTTTATTTTGTCTCAAGTGTTTTTCCCTCAGCTCCTGCCCCTCCCATGCTCACCTGAGCCTCAGGTGTTGTCAGTCCTCCATCATTAGTTTCATTTTAAAGGTCGTGTCCTTTTTCCCATCGTTGTCGGAGCGCTGTGCTCTTCAGGCCGTTCATGCTTTGTTCCATTTGAGACTTTTAAAGCTTTTTACAACTATTCATGTTTTTTCCGTTGAATCCTCGAGATTTATTTTCCATCATTTGTATGTTTGTGGCCATGTCAGTCTTTCTTTTCTGGTTTTGGCTAATAAATTAGTTTTGTTATTTTTACTTTGGAGCCTCTCAACATTTTTGTCTTAACTCTGGGTTCAACTCTTCATTAAACATAATGTGGCTATGGTTTTGGTAATTTTTTAGCTTTAGCCACTTTTGTCCTTATTTGGGCTTACATCTTTGAACTATTCTGTTGGTTTGAACTTTTAGCTATTGTTTTGGCGGTTTTTGCTCAAAGCTTTTGTTCTGCTAATTAGCTTTTAATTTTTACACTGAATTTTTGTAGGAATTTTTTTTTTTTTGCTAAATCTATTTTTTCCAATGACAGAAAACTGTTTTAGTTAAACCAGTGTCTCCTCCATGATAAACCTTAGCTAACAGACATTATGTCACAGTGAATGTTGTGTATTTACAGCAGAAACAAGATTAATGTATTTGGGTGCATTTGTTGCAAAAACAAAGATAAAACACTGTTTTAAGTATAAACAGAGTTCAGTTTGGGATGACATGAAACCAGGCCAGTGTTTGAATCTCACTTGCAGAAACGAGGAGCAAAGGACACATTTGCAACCTCTGTAACTTCAAAAATATAAACTGAGGCTTTCTCATGCAAAAACACTAACACTGCTACTTTAGCAAGCTAATATCCTAATAAAGGATTTTTAAACAAACACAGCAGATCAATAAATGTAATTTTAGCTCTTTGTTTGCTGAACTGAACAAACTGTTTATGTACAAATAATTCTGTTAATTTAGCAGAAGTGACAACCTGTTTATGCTGGGATGATAGAATATTTTATAGCTCCATGTGACATGCTACTTCTCTACAACAGCAGTCTCTGAGCATTGCTCCACCCCTTTTTGGGGTACAACCAAAGCTCCTCCCTTTTTTTGATAAATACAATACATTTAAATTAATTCAAAACAAGTACAGGTAGTCCCCGACTTACGAGCACATCGACTTACGAGGTTCCGGACTTACGAGCTGGCTAACAGTAAAGTTGTACAGAACATACAGAAAATACAGCACTGGTATGTGTTTTTAGATGAAAGTGTGTTAGCTAACCATTTGTAAACAAGTTTCTGAGCACGTTTATGAACTAGTATGTACGTTTGTGTTGAAAAACGAGTGTTCGTAGTAGCGCTAGCATACTTTTTCCGACTTAACGACCGAAAATCCAGACTTACGAGCGACACGTGTTTCGGGTTCCGACATACGAGATTTCGTGTTACGAGCACCTCGTAGGAACAGAACTCGCTCATAAGTCGGGGACTACCTGTAAATTGATATTTGAGTAAAAGTTTAAAAAAAAACATTGATACAGGATTAGGATGTTTTTAAACGTTGATGGTACTCCTCCATCTCACTCTGTTCTCTGCATCCTCTGTTCTCACTCCAACTACCTCCATGACCTCTCTAACTGCATCCATATATCTCCTCTTTATAATACAATTCTTTCTAGTGCATATTTTTAGTAAACATTTTCTTTCGACATCTGAAGGTAGCACAAATCTGACATTGAGCTTACTGCTGAATGATTGGTAAAATTCTGGTAGCAGAGAGATGAAATATAAACCTTTTTTACAGCTCATTTCTTTGGACTTGTCACAACATGAAAAGCACAGCTGACAGGCATGGGGGGAGTGGTGGCGCAGAGGTTAGAGAAGGTGGGCTTGTGATCGGAAGATTGCCGGTTCAAACCCCGGTACGACTACATTAAGGGTGGAAAAAGGTAAAACACCCACACCTGCCTCCACCCTCATTTGCCCCACCCTGGGCCCCTGAGCAAGGCCCTTAACCCCCACCATCTGCTCCCTAAAAACAGGGCTCTCTTGAAAATGAGTTCTCGTGGCTCAATGAAACTACCTGGATAAATAAAGGGTAAATAAAATAAAAATTAATAGCAAAGATCCTTTTTGACAAAAACAACATGGAAAATCTCTGAACTTTTCTCCCTTACTCCCTATTCTAACATTTAAAAAAGTCTGCAATCAAAGGGTTTTATCTGGTTCCTATATCGTTGTGAAAGTTTGGGTTTACTGCAGGTTTTGTTTGTCAGAGGATGATTTATTCTGATGGGGGAAAAAAATTTTTTTGCTTCAGTGAGATGAAGAACCAGGACACAAATGAAGCATTAAAGACATGCAGACAGGTCCATACCTGACAGTGGGGTATGGGGGATGTCTGGTAGTTTGTACATCTCCTCCATCTCCTCCAATTCCTCCTCCACCTCCTCTACCTCCATCTTCTCCTCCAATCCTTCAGAGGTGGTTAAATGAATCTCCGGCTTGCTGGTTTTCTCAGTTTCCTTTTTGGAACCGAACCTCAGGCTTCGACGAAACGTTGTTCCTTTTTTCATAAAGGAGTCACCAAACCTGGACATGTTGGGATCTGGAGACGTGGAGCAGACAGCTTCATGAAATCAACAAAAATCAGACTGACACAGATGTTTGTTTTCTTTTCCTTCATTCATACGTTGAAAACTTGCAGCACATTTTGTCATAAACTCTTGGATTCATAGTTCATGAATTCTTTAATCTGAAGTTGGTTTGCCAAGAAAATGAAGTGCAAAATGTTGTAAATATTTATAACTCCAGGTAAATAGTTAGTCACATAATACACATATCCATCCATCTGTCATCCATCCCTCCATCCGTCTGTCTGCCCAGCCATCCATCATGGAAGCCAGACTTTTCTCTCCTCAGTGACACTGCAGTTCCTCCTGGAGAATCCAGATATTCCCAGACCACAGATGTTGTATAAAACTCTCTCACTGACTCTCTTAATATATATACAGGAGGGAGTCCCCGACAACAGTTGTCGCTGTTGGCCCCCGGGGGTCATTGTGTGTAGTCACCGGTGGGGCTCTTCCGGTTCTGCCCTTTGGTTGGATCTGGGGAGTGGGTGAGTGGCTCGTCCTGTTCGGGTGGCCCTGGGGACTCTGGGCTCGGGGTCCTTCTTGGGGTCTTGGGCTATGATCGCCCCTTCGTCAGCCTCGGGCTTTGGGGGGGGCGGATCTTTGATGCTTCACGGTCGCTACTGAATGTTCTATTCGAGGAACCTTATTCACTTATGCATGCTCACAACCACACACAAATGGATGCAGGGATGTATATGTAGATATCATATGCAGATATGTAGATGGGTATGTGACTGAATATGAATGTATATGTATGTATACTGTATATATATTTGTAGGTATGGGTATGTTTATTTATGGAAATGTACTGCAAGGTCATGAATATTATTAGTCTTTATGCATGTGTATTTTGTTGCTGTGTTCTGTCATGTACTTTGCAGGATTCAGACGGAGGTTGGGTGTGTTTGCCTTGTGCTCTTTTTGTGGATAATTGTTGTGTTTTGTTGTCTTACTTTCTATCTTTCCTTTCTCTCTCTATAAAAAAAAATCATATCGGTGTGAGAGGATGGCTGTAAAGAGAGAAGGGAGGCCATCTATAAAAGGAAAGGAAAAAAAAAACGGATGTTTGGCGCAGCGCTAACATACATTTTCCAACTTACGAACAAAAATCCAGACTTACGAACGCACGTGCTATGGGTTCCGACTTACGCCATTTTCAACCTACGAACGGTCCTTAGGTCCGGAACTCGTTCATAAATCGGGGACTCCCTGTAATAATAAAGGGTCTGTGTCTTTTTCCATTGGGACTCCCCTGGATAAATGGTAAATGGAGCTTATTTATATAGCGCTTTCCAGCCCCCTGTGAGGAGCTCCAAAGCGCTTTACAATACCAACCATCCACCCATTCACACACACATTTATACACTGGTGGCGGCAGACTGCCATGCAAGGCGCCATCCAGTCCTACCGGGAGCAACTTGGGGTTAAGTGTCTTGCCCAGGGACACAACGACACATGGTGTGGGGAACCGGGATTCGAACCTCCAACCTTCCGATCGGGGGACGACTGCCATTACCACCACGCCACGGCCGCCCCTCTAAATATCTCTAAAGGTCCAGGCAGCTTCCTAGTCCGATACCTGAAACCCCCTCAGCAGACTCCTTTCGATGAAGAGGAGCAGCAGCTACTCTGAGCTCTCCCTGGATGACGGAGCTCCTCCTCTGATCTCTAATGCTGAGCCCGTTCTCCCTGTAGAGGAAGCCCATTTCAGCTGCTTTGATCTAGGATCTGGGTTTTATTTGTTTTGTTTTTTCATTCATGGTCCACATCTCTTGACAAAAGGTGAGAATTGGAATATAGGCGTATGAGTAAACTGACGGATTCCTCCAGCTCTGGTTATTCTTTACCTGTATGGACTGCAGTAACACCTTCATTTTCTCAGATGAAGTCCAGATCGGTTTGTCCAACCTGTCATCACTCTAATAGTGTGCCTTGATACCTGAACTCCTCCACTTTGAGGCAAAGACTCACTCCCAACCTAGAGGCAACAATCCATGAGTTCAGACTTGAATGGTGCAGTTTCACGCTGCAAATCGCATACAAGACCCTGAGATTCCCAAACCAAACTCACTAGAGATCCTGTCCATGAAGACCAACATCAGCATTGAAGATGAGGGAAACTCATGGTGGAGTCCAACTTTTCACCAAGGATGGGGCTCTTGTTGGGCCACATTTACTGAATAAAAGAGTGTTACAAAGATGGAAAGATCTACTAAAGATCTGAAGGAGGAGAAGCACCACTTTAACTAAATTCACATTCAATAGTAAAACCCTGGTATCAGGAGACTGTCAGCTGAGATCATTGAATCTTTCTGTGTCTCGATTTAGCTGCTCTAATCTGAGGACACGATGTCACCAATATCAGAACAACAGTTGGAGGCTTTTCTTGATGTCAAAACAAAACCAACAGCTCAGCCTGGTTTTCCACACAAACAGGTCTGACGTGGTTCGTGTCGACATTTTGGATCGTAGCTGCATCAGCAGCTTCCAGAATTTATTCTGAACTTTTCCAGTTCTTCATTAAAACGTGTCTCACTAAACCAGATCAGTTGGTCCAAACATCTGAACACTTTGGGTTTTGTAGGAACCATAAGAGTGAAAAGATAAAAACCATTCATCTGCAGGGACTCGCTGAGGTTCTGTGAGAACGGAGCCATGTACCTGTCTTTGAGCGAGCCAGAGGTTTTTGTTTGTGTGAGGCCACATCAGGCTGATCTTCCTCCTTCTTGTGGAAAAATCCCCCGAAGGTCTTCAGGGGCGAGGAGGCTGGTGATCCGGTACTGGAACCTGAATGGACAGCAAGAAGAAGGGGCTGAGAGCAGCAGAACCTTCTGACCAAATATCCCTTTTTAAAAGACAAAAATTAGTCTTGATAAATAGGTTCAGCTCGTGAAGGTTTGATTTTGCGTTTACTCATGTGTGAGAACGAGTGGCAGGACTTTGTCCCTAGTGACACAACACACCAAATGAGGAATGCAAATATAAACTCATGCTGAACCGATCAGCTGCTGGTGTGTTCAGCTGTGACAGTGTGAAAGACTTTAGCAGAGTTTTAACAAACGTTTCTGCTCTTTTCTGCTGACAGAAAAACATGAATTTCCCATGAATTGCTGTTTGGGCACTAAAATGAGCAGCTTTAAAGAAGACGTTTTAAAAAAATATATTTTTAGACTGATGTTCCTTAATATCGCTGTAATGTTCAGCAGACACATCTTCTTCCTGGAATAATCTTATTTTAAAAAATCAACACAATAGAATGGAACAACAGTTAATTTTAGCACTGAGGAAGCAGTGCCTTTAGTGTTTAATTAAAATACACAAACAGCTGGGCAAGTGTGAGAAACAAATATTATTAGACACAAAACTTCCTTTTAATGGGAATCAATGAATAAAACTGAAGCTGATTTACCGGTAGCATCACACTGTTTTACTATTTTTGTTTTTGTTTTAGCTAACTACTTCTGCAGACTTTGTGTTATTTTAGACATTTTTATATCAAAACATTCGGCTCATTCAGGAGATGGGTGCTACGACTTTTGTTTCTTGTAACTTAGATTTTTAAACAAATATTTAATCATATTTAAAACAAAACCTTTCACTGAAATACATTGAGATCTCTTCTGCTACTTCTTTAGCTTTAGCTTTTAGCCACCATTCTGCTACTTTTTGCTAATGTTTTGCTAATTTTAACCTCTAGTTTAACCTTCTATCCTATTTTCTTCTTTTAACTTTTATTTAGCCTATATAGCTTTGAGCTAGCATTTTGATACTTTTAGCTTTTAACAACTCCGGTTATTTTAGCGTTAAGCTATCCTTTTGCTCATTTTAGCTACAATTTTGTTATATTTGCTTATAGCTAGCCTTTTGTTGCTTTAAAATTTTAGCTAGCATTTTGCTTCTTTTAGCTTTTAGCTACCATTATTCTACTTTTTCACAGTCTTGCCACTTTAGCCTTCTGTTGTTTCAGCTTTGGCTATCTTTTTCATAGTTTTGTCTTTTAGCTACCATTTTGCTATTTTTTTAGCTTCTAGCTAGCCTTTAGCTAGCCTTTTAGTACTTTAAACTCTTAGGTAGGCACGGTGGCTCAGTTGGTAGAGCTGTTGCCTGTCAGCGAAGGTCGCCGGTTCAGATCCCACCCCGAGACCTTTCTGGGTGGAGTCTGCATGCTCTCTTCATGTATGTGTGGGGCTTCTCCAGTTTCTTCCCACAGACCAAAAACATGCATGTTAGGCTGATTAGTAACTTTAAAATGTCCCTAGGTGTGAGTGAGAGAGTGAATGGTTGTTTCTCTCATTTGTCTCTGTATGGCCCTGTGATGTACTGGAGACCACACACCTCTCGCACAGCTGGATATGGGCAAGAGTGAACCCCAACAACTCTAAAAAGAAGAAGCGGGAAAGATAATGTATGGATGAAACTCTTAGGTAGCATTTTGCTTTTTAGCTAATTGCTACCTTTTGCTTTCAGCTTGCATGTAGCTTTCTTTAGTTTTCAGCTAGTGTTTCTCTACTTTTAGCTAGCATTTTGCTACTTTTAACTCTGTCAGTGTTTAGTTAGCAGTTTGTTTCTTTGAGCTTTATCAACTCAGTTTTAGCTTATTTTTTCAGTAAATTTCTGCCTTAATTTAGCTCTTAGCATGCTATCTTCCTCTGGTTACAGAAAACTACAGAGGTGAGGTGGTGGTGTTAGTTTTAGTCTTAACAGTTTTTTTAAATAAAATTTTATGACTTTATTTCTGTTTTACAGCTTGTCCAGATTTGGACTCTGTTCTTCCTGTGAAAGTTGTCTGGTTGAGTTTATCTGTTGATTTCACACACTGTCTGGTTTTATCTGCCAACAAACAATAATTGAGTTTTTCCTTGAAGACATTTTCTTAATTATGATGTCATTTTATCTAGCTGCAGAGTTCTTCACATTAAAAAGACAACAGTGGTTAAAGACTTTCACCACTCTAAGAGTTTATGAGCTAAATTCACAGAGTTTACACACAAACAGCTGATTACGTCACTCTACCTTCCACCCAGATGACCTGATGATTAAATCACTGTTTATCCTGGGCCACAGGCGCTCAAATTAAACTTTTAATAATTTTTTTTAACTAAACACAATTTTTTTTGAAAGGTTTATCTTTGGTTTTAAACTTTTAGGCTGCTTGTTTGTTGTTTCTCAGTGGAATAATTATTTAGTTTTAAGTTTAAGTACAAACCCCTGAGTGAAACGAGTTTTCACAGGTTTTGTTTCTGATTGGTGATGATGGATGAATTTAAGGAGGATCGGAGGAAAAGTGAGGAAAATCAAACACTCAGGGGTTTTCAGAGGTTGTGTTCTCTTTAAGATTACCCAACAGCTGCAGAGGTGAAGTTTGTGAGACTTGGTGGTAGAAGCTGGACAAAGAAGCTTTTTATTACTGGTTGAGGGGAGGAGGGGACTTTAAAAGAGAAAGCTGCCTTTTCCCCGAGTCCCTCGTGTGTTCGGCTCATATTACCCTTTGGGCCTCCTTCACAGTGGCTGACAAACCTCCACGCTCTCCTTGACCCACAGGATCTGTTAGAACCTGTCTGGATCACAGAAAAATTGGGAAACCTTCTTCAGACTGACGAATATGCTTTTAGTGCTCACCAAATCAGTTTTTTTCTTGCTATTTTCCTGACAATGCTCCAGTGGGAACACTCAGGGCCTTCAGCATCTTCAGAGAAGGCTTAAGCAATCTGCACATATGAAATGTTACATTAAAGCTGATATGTAGTTTTTGGAACACGCTGGAACTTAGAAAATTTTTGAACAGAGACACGTTTCTGGTCCCTCCCCCTTGCTCTCGGCTGAACTTCAGCTCAGCCTCCATAGCTCCGCCTCCACTGCATGTCCTGTCGCAGCCGCTGCGAATTTCTGTGTTTATATGTTAATAAAACGTTCTAAAAAATAAAATAAAAACATGGAGCGCTGGTCCAGCACACCAGAACACCAGGAAATCTGCAGAGCCTCGCGCAGCCACGTTGAACCCGAGTTTAATTCGCTCGTGACAAATTCATTCATTTCCTCATCATTTCAGTCATGGAGTCAGCGGAGGAGGAAGCGATCACTTGACTTTTGGCAAAAAAACAAAAGAAAAGTCCAGATCAGGGATGAAGAAGGGGAATTTAATACATTTGTGTCACATACAAAACAGTTCTGCATCGCTTTGCAATCCTTTGAACGAGAACGTGCGCGGCCGCTGGGGCTGGGACAGGCGGGGGCGTGGGTTAGGGGCGTGAGAAGCTCTGTTTTTATTGGCTGGTTAACGGCGGGTCACTGTGGGTTTTTAGAAATGCTTTTAGTACCACCTGGAGAAGCAAGGGGATTATAGTTTTTTCAGAGATTACTTGTCTAACATCAGTCTGTCAGGAGATAGTGACAGAGTGAAGAAATATGTTAAAAATATATTTTTTAGAAAAGTTACATACAGCAGCAGCTTTAAAATCTTTATTTAATATTTATTTTATATAAAATAATATTCAATTTTGTTTTTCTCATTTCTTTGCTAATTTCTCTTTTTTCTTTAAACTACTTTTGCAGTTGAGCAAGATTTTTTTATTTATTTAATGAAATATATTCAATCTGATTGTTTTAAATTTTTGTCTCCAGGCAGAAACATGTCTGAAGGTTCTCAATCATTGATCGGGACTTCACTGTCAGGAGAGAAGTCTGAGCTCAGTGAGAGACTCAGCAGGAAGAGTTTGATCAGTAACTTACAGGAAATTTAGCCAATCACAATGTGGAGTGGGCGGGACCAAACATGGGACTCTGAGCCTTCGAGAAAGCGTTGGCAAACATTTTGTTATGCATTCAATTGCAGCTGCAGGGGGCTGCTGTGTAATCTTCATAAGCCCATCAGGGTAATTAAATGCCCATCAGCTTAAAAAGTTTTGACTTTAGTTGAGTAACTGGAGTCTGCATCACAAACTTCACCATTGTTATTGAGGTTGTAGGTTAGACCGGCAGTGAATTAATAACAATCGTTTAAAAATTGTTTAGACTGTCCCCACAAGAATGCACCATTTGGAGCTAAGGATTTTTTCACACTGGATCAGAGGTTCAGGGTCTACCAAAATGCAGTTTCTGTGTGGCGGGACCTTAAACTTGATGTCCGCATCCAGCAAGACCAGCTTGAAATTTTTTATTTTTAAATACAAAATGCACATTATTTATTTATTTAACCAACTGTGCTAAAACTATGCTTTTTAATGTTTATGAGGTTTTACTTATCTTATTTTATTTTATTGACCATTGTGCCACACCCTCACCCCACCCAGTGGTGCTCCAGGAAAGATGTCATTACTCCATCTTTGCTGTCAGATACAGTTTCTGTGTCATCTATTTTTTAACTTAATAATATTTTTTTTACAAACTCAACATTTGGCGCCCCACGTTGGGCACCAACTATAGTGGGTCAATGTCGTTCAACGATTTGATCTTTGATTAAAATAACAGATGACACTGAGTCTCAATGACGGCAAAATTCAGGGTTCTTTGTCTTCAGGGATCTCCTCTTCAATAAACCCCAATTTTTGGGGCCATTTGAAGACTCATTGTCATTTGCTTTTTCATCAAAGATCAAATCCTTGAATAATGTTGACCAACAACATGTCGATCATACTCACTGGGTGAAGGAGGTGACAGAAAGGATGAAAACTCTGACTCCTCGCCTGCTGCGTCCTCTTTGCCAGTCACCTTTAACCCTTTGCTTCTGAGTGAGGCGGGACTCCTTTCTGGACCTTTCTTGAAGCTCCTTCTGAATGTCTTCAGCAAGCCTTGAGCCTCCCTCACGGATCCATTGGGGGACATATTCCCGTTGCTCCTTAGGGACACCCTGTCCTCCTCTGGACCTCGACAGGACTTCTCCATCACCTTGGACCTGTATCTTCTCTCAGTGAGATCTAAACTGTGAGGAGAGCACGGTCAATGCAAGAATCAAATCTAAAAACAGAAAACATATAGTAGTCTGTCTTGTCTTTCAGTCTGTGTGTGAGACAGTAATCATGTTTATTATCCCCAAGAGCCGAGTCAGCAGTTCTGTTTACAGACAAAACAAGATCCAGTCCGTTCACTTTGGATACCAGGACATTGGAACAGAAACTGTAAAAACTGCATTTAAAACACTGCGCTCATAAAAATAATAATAATAATAATAAACAATTGGGACAGTTAAATTATAAAACTTTATGGACATTTTTTTACAAAAAATTTACAAAAGGATTTTTTAAAGACAGTTTTGCAGCAAGCAATCACAAAACAAAAACATTAATCTATAAAATGAAGCATTAAACATATTGAAAATGTTAATGCTTAAGAACATATCGAGCTAAAAAAGGGCTCAAAATTTGATGTTTAGATCTTGAAAAAAAAAACATTTAGAATTTCATGATAAAACGTCTGTTTTTTTATTATAAGATGTCTGAAGATATTTATTTTTAGCTGCATTAAATCAAACATTCTCGTTTTTATTTCATGGACAGAACTGATGATTAAATCAGGACTTAAAAAAAAAAAAAAGATTGGTGTAAATGCCGGTATCTTTATTAATGTGCAGTTTAATAAAAAGTTTTGTTTGGATCACATTATTGTTAATTTAAAGAGTTTCCAGAGTGCATCTGTAGCTACTAAAAAACATTTAAATGCTTAAATCTCAGTTTGAGTCAAGATCAAACAGTAAAGTTTGCTCTTACCTGTCGAGGAGAGCTCAGGTCACTCACGAGGGAATACAAACACAAACTCTGTCCCTCCTCAAGCTTCTACTTTCACTTTATGTTCGTCTGATTGGTTTGAAGAAATAAGAGAGGTTCAAATGTGAAGTGATGACAGGAAGGTGGAAAGAGAAGGAACAAAGAGGATCAGAGGTCATCGAGTCTGTTAAAGGCAAGAGGACATGACAGCAGTCACAGTCCAGTCAGAGGTAATGAAACCACAGGAAGTTTGAAAGTAAATGATTTAACAAGATGAGGAAGGAGTTTCTTGACAGCAGCACACGTTTTAAAACTGAATTATTCATCACTGGGGGTGGTCCAACTCCTCCCTAAAGACTGGGTTTTACAGGCACTTTTTTTTTTTTTTTTTTTTTAAATCTCACGCTGGAATGTGGCTTTAAAGCAAAAGACGCTGCAGCCAAGAACCAACATGAAGTCTGGATTCATCAAAAACTGTAGGAAGTGACCTGCAGCAGCGTGCTCCCAGACTGCAGAGGTGAAGGATCTAAATAAAAATAAAATATATAATTCGATATATTTCCTGTTAACTCTTATATTCAAGTGTGCCTGCAAGAACGGACAACACAGAAATAACACAACATATTCCACTTTATTTATTAAACTAAAGCCAAGTGTTAACCCTCCTGCTACCCTTGACCACCTTCATTTAAACTGGGACATCAGGGGTCATTTTGATCCAAGGGCAGCTGGAGGGTTGAAGCTGCAAGTCAGAAACTGATGATCCAGCAACATTCTGTTTCAGTCTGTTGTGGAGGAACTGTGGCCTACTCTTCTTTCCAGCGGAGCTCTCAAGGTCCCACCACAGATCAATTTAAAAAAGTTTAGAAGCAGCAGCCCTTTCAGAGACCCTCGCCGAGCAGCGGTCCTCTCCCAGAGAGGGGCACCTGCTGCAGTGCATTCTGGGTAAACATATGTCCTCTGGTCTGGTTCTGTCCCAGAAGTTTTGTGGTCCGTTCAGATGAAACTCTTCAAATCTAAGTCGTGCTGCCATGTTGCTTTTAGAGAAGAGGCTCTAAGCAAGCCATGACCTTTGACCTGTAGAGTCAGAGATGGAGCACTTTCTCTAAGCACTGCATGGTCTGACCTTCTGGGTAAATTTGCTGGTAAGACTGGCAGCAGCTTTTCCACTTGCGAATCTGGTTTCAGTATACTGTACTGTACATGTATGTAGTTTTTTTTCTGGACGACTGAGAATCTTCGCCAGCACAGTATATGTAGTTCTCCCTCTTTCCAGAAGAGGGCGATACAGACTAAACTAGAATTTACCTTTGTTTACACTTGCACATAGCTATGAAAGGTGGGGGATAATAGAAATGTCGGTTTTCTCTGTTAGCAAAATATCTCAAGAACAGCTGGACGAATTTAAATGAAACTCTCTGGAGGCAAACACTGGATATTAACATTTGGAGTAAATTTGATTCAAGATGGTTGCCAAAGCTAATCCAACAGCACATGCATGAATGGCTATAACTCAGTCGTTTACGTATAATGATATAAAGTCTGGTGTGGTAGTAGCAGAGGATCATCCTCAACACTTACTCTGAGCTGTACCTGATCACACAAGAGGTTTGAAACAGTCATGAAAGGCGGCGGGTGACATCATCCACTCACTGGATTTGAAATGGTGTCTTCTTGGTCTATCAAACACCGGACAGTAAAAATTTGTGATGCAACGTTTTTATAAGATTAAAACTGAACTTTTTATTTGTCACATTAAGTAAAATTTTAATTCACAAGTTTAAAACAGGAAAAATATCAATAAACAGATAAAAACCAAACAAAAACCTTCAGATTGTAACTGTTGGCAAAGAGACGCGTGTCAGAAGGAGTCAGAACAGGAAGTAGTTAGTCTAAATCAAATTAGACTTTTATTCTGAAAAGCTGTTTATGAGTGAGCTGGTTCAGTTTGTCTGATTTTGATTGGTGATGGTTTCAGTCAGTCTGTTTGGCGGCGTGCTCGGCACCCCGTGCACACTAGTCCTCGGTGTGGTTGTACAGGGCGTCTGCGGTGGGGTTTTTGCGGTGGGACGGTGGCACGAGGTGGTCGGGCAGCTCGCTGGGCAGCTCGTAGCCCTCCAGTTTGACCTTGATGAGGTGCTGAGCGAGCGCAAACTCCTCGTCGTCCAGCATGCCGTCCTGGTTGCAGTCGGCCAGCTTCCAGATCTTCCCCAGCACGGTGTTGGGGAGCCGAGAATTCATCATCTCCTTCTTGGCGTTCACGCCGGTGATCTTCCCGTTGACGGGCATCAGCGTGTAAAAGATCTCGTCGTAGCGGTGTTTGTCCCGGCTGACGATCCAGTCCTCTGCGTCGGCCCCGGCGCTGATGCCCTCGCCGTAACCATGACCGAAGGGCCCGTCCTGGGAGCCCTCGAAGGCGCCGCCGGACACCATGGCCGGAGGCTGCTTGGACTCCTCCTCCCGGATCATCGCCATCAGGACGGCGATCTTCGTGGCCATCATCTTGTCCACAGACTCGATCAGCTTTATCTTCAGGGAGGGGAATTTGCTGAAGTCGTAGTGCTGCAGCATGTCCTGCAGGAGAAGAAGAAGAGTCAACGTCTCCAGCAAATAAAAACCCGACCAGATCACAGATGCACCTGGAGACATCCTGGAGGAGGAGCGCCAAATAATAATAATAATAATAATTAATTCAATTTATAACGCACTTTTCATTACTGAAAATCTCAAAGTGCTACACATATATTGAATGCTACACACATTCATAAACCGGTGGCGGCAGACTACCATGCAAGGTGCTTTCCAGTCCTACCGGGAGCAACTCGGGGTTAAGTGTCTTGCCCAAGGACACAACGACACATGGTGCGGGTCCCGGGAGTCGAACCGCCAACTTTCCGATCGGGAGACGACTGCCCTTACCACTACGCCATGGCCGCCTCAAATACAGGTAGTCCTCGACTTACGACGGCCTCGAGTTACGACGTTTCGGGGTTACGACAGTCATCTCCATTAAAAATATATATATATATATATATATTTTGAAAAAATTTATTTTTTAAAGCCGAGTTCCTTCCGGTTTTGATGGCAGAAGCAGTAGCTTGATGGCAGAAACAGCGGAAAAGCACAGAAAGACCCGCTCTAGACAGAGCTTCACGGCAGAAACAGTACAGTACAGGCGGAGATTAAACGCTCTGGACAGAGGTTGACGGCAGTTTTACAACGAAATACGGCAGATGGACAAATACTGGACGGACGGACTGACGGAGGTAGGCCACCGTACAGCAAGCTAGTTAGCCAGCTAGCTCCCTTTATGTGAATGGAGCCTGCTAGGGAGAAGGGAGACGATTCAACTTGCTCCTTTGTCTTTAAAAACTGTGTTAGGATAGGCTAAGTGCTTGGTAACTGAACAGTACCTTTTTTTTTTTGTATGTTCCGACACGTCAAAATTCGCTTTACAACGCCGCGTAGGAACGGAACTCAGTCGTTAGTCGAGGACTACCTGTAATAGTTCATCTTCAGGACTGCAGGGCTGTGGTTTAGACCAGGGGTTTCCAAAGTTGAAGTTTGGGCCCTAGTGTGGGTCACAAAACATCATTTTGGGGTCCTCAGATATCAACTCATCTATACAGATATACTGTAGTTTTATCTTTTTACCAGAACTGTTAGCAAGGATCAAACCCATCATCTGAAATATATAAAAGTGGTTTCATGGAGGTTTATGTTGTTTATGTTGTCAAGTTTATTCCAGTTTTGTCACAAAGATTTTGTGGGTCAGGGGTTCTCAAAGTAAGGTTCAGGTTCAGGACATCACTGTGAGTCCTAAAGCACCAAGTTGGGGGTTTTGAGATGGTTTACATCAAAACGTGACTGATGTTTGCTGTTGCAGGGTTAATTAGAAAGAAGAATTAATTGATGGTAACTAAGTCATGTTTTATTTATTTTAAACTGTTGTCACACAGTTTTCCCAAACTCTTATTTTTATTGATGTCCAACAATTTGACACTTGTTTTGGTTCTAGTTTGACTTTTTAATCTCAGTACATCATGTTTAATATAGAAATAAAGCACAAAAAATAGAAATAAAGTGGTAAATATAGAGTTATGAAATTAGTCAGTTTTTTTGTAATTATGTGAAATATGCCATTTATAGGTTAAGGAACAATTCCTACAAATAAATTATTAAGTTAATGACAGTACAATAAACTTTTATAGCTAATTAAAAGAAGTGATTAAATAAACAATAAATTAACTAAAAAGGTGACTGATGATTCCTTCAAAGCAGTGTGGCTCAGATCATTTATAAAACTTGTTTAATGTATTTGTAGTTGAACATTTGTTGTTCAAACTTGTCATTTTTCTGATGTTTGGCTTAAAAAAAAATCAAAAGTGTGATTTGTGTTTAACAAGAAGCCCTTAAAGGATGAAAGATTGGCTGCAATGATTAAAATAAAGTTAAATAATAATAATAATAATAATGTCTTTTCCTGTCATCTGCGTATGTTTCCCATACACAGACGAAATTCGTCTCTGCATTTAACCCAACCACCTACCAGGTGGTGCAGTGAGTCAATTGATTATTGACCTTTGATTAATAAAACAACAAACCTAATTTACAAGTATTAGTTTATCTTTTTTCTTCTAAAATTACAAATGAAGGACTTTATTTTAAAAGATAATAAAATAATATTTCCAAGTTCAAGTTTATTATTTGTTACTTTTAACTAATTGTTGAAAAATAATGTTATTGTTTGTTTATGAGGTTCTTCTAATCCCAAATAACTTGTAAAAATTAAACATCTACTTTGAACTAAAACTCAGGATTCAGAAAACTGAAACTGTCTGACCAAGGAGGGGCCCAGCTGATTTATAGGGGTGGCCTTGCCCCCATTAAACCCCCCTTAGTGACACCCTTGCTGCTTCAGGTCAGTGTGATTTAAATCCTCGTGTTCAGCTTCAGGATAGTTTAGGTTTATTTTTGCTGCATTTTGTTGAGAATTAACTGCAACAATCAGCCGAGATAAACTGATCCAAAACATGTTTGTTGACGGGCGCAGCAGAACCTCCAGCTGTTTGCAGCTGGACTCAGCGTCCCTGCAGACCTCTGACAAACACCACGGACGACTTCTCGTGTTCACTCAGGCGTTTCGTAAAAGCAGAGGAATAGATTCAGCTAAAGCATGAAAAAAAGGCTCAAAAAGTATCTTAAATGTACAGTACTTTGTTTTCAAACATCTTCTGGGCCATCTTGAATCAGATTGACGCCAGCCGTCAGGTAAAAAATATTTTAGCTGATGTTTAAGAAACAAAGAGGGCGACCAATAGAGTCAGAGTCAGAGTCAGAGAGTTTTTATTGTCATTTGCACCGCATGTGGTACATGAGATGAAAACGAGATTATGTACACGAGGTCCCAGTTACATCCAACAACAAATGAAAGAGAAAAACAGTAATAACATCTAGAACTAACTAAGAAAAGCATCAACTAGTAATACACAGCTAACTAAGAAAAGCATCAACTAGTAATACACAGCAGCACGAACATGAGTTTGTATGAGCAGATGGTCACAGATGAACACAGATGAATCACAGCAACAAGAAAACAGATCAGCATCAGTATGATGTGATATTTTGCAGTGTTTATTTTTTATTTTATTTTTATTTATTCATGAGTCTAACAGCCTCAGGGTAGAAGCTGTTCCTCAGTCTAGTGGTTCTACACTTGATGCTCCTCAACCTCCGTCCTGAGGGGAGTGGGGCAAAGAGTGAGTGTGCTGGATGAGTGAGGTCTTTCATGATGCAGGTGGCTCTTTTCCTGCATCTGGAGGTGTAAATGTCTGTGATTGTGGGGAGACTGACTCCAACAGACTTCTGTGCAGCCTTCACCACTCTCTGCAGAGCTTTCCTCTCTTCAACTGTGCAGCCTCCATGCCACACGTTGATGCTGGAGCACAGGACGCTCTCCACTGCACACCTGTAGAACGAGGTGAGAACTGGGCTGCTCAGACCAGCTCGTCTCAGCCGTCTGAGGAAGTAGAGTCTCTGATGACCTTTCTTGATCAGGCTGGTGGTGTTGTTGCTCCAGCTGAGGTTATCATTCATGTGTACACCCAAGTATTTGCTATACCCAAGTATAGCCGCTTTGGTTGAGAAGCATATTTCTTTCCATATTTATTAATAAATCATCCAAAGTCTTGCTCAATAAATGTCTGAAGCCCTCTTTCAGGACAGTTTGTGCCTGACAGCTGAGTAAACGTCCCACCAGGAGACAGAACCGTGTCAACATCAGCTCCTGCCAGGTTTTTAACAGAGCCAGGGACAAACTGTGTCTCTGCAGAGCCCACAGAGCAGCTGCACTTCTGTTCAGACTGCCCCGTCCGTTAGACCCCCACCAGGGTTCAGATCTACTCTAAATCAAATAATTCAGGCTTCTTTAAGTTTTATTTAATTTTAGACTCTGCAGTTTTTTTTTTTTCCGGCTGCGCTCTGATCCGACTGAACTGCAGAAATTTTGTTTTTTGTTCTGTTTGGGTCTTGGAAGTTCTGATTCTGGTTCGTACCTGCATCTTGGTGATGTTGGGGAAGTCTCCCGGGCTGATTTGGTGCTCTCTCTGTAGGATGGCGTAGATCTCCGGGAGCCTCGCCAACAGCTCCTCCTTCTTCTTCTCGCGCCCAAACAGAGACGGCATCTCCTTCTTCAGGTAGCTGATGATGTAAGCGTGCACCTGCAGGAAAAAAGGAAGTTGGCGTTTTGTCTGGATGTGAGCGGTGATGTGAAGCAAATGTTCAAACGTAGAGAAACCAGCTGAGAGCTCTGATGATGAGGAAAGCCTTTCTTTAGGTTAGAAGACCGGAAGCTGCTGTATTAAACGTTCACCGGCCTTGATTTAAGATAAGATGCCTTTTTTAATCCCACAGTGGGGAAATTTACATTGCCACAGCAGCATAGAGGACAGAGCAGAACCAGTACAAAAAATGTTAAAAAATCTCTATATACACAAATAATACAAATTTACTCCAGAAATCGGCTTTCTTCAGCTTCTGGTTTAGTTTCCTAAAATTATTTGTAACGCGAGCTGCAGAAAGAGTCAGTATGATCTCAGACTGCAGAGCAAAAACAGTTTAAAATGTAGATTTTTTTTAATGTTAATGAGGTTTTGTAAAAGTGTGTCCATAAGAAACCATCCAGAGATTCACTTAATCTTCCAGAAGTACCGTACCTTTAAATCAAGGTTTTCTAACGTGTTTATCTTCAGAAATAATCCTTTTATTTTCATTTGAAATGGACCATTTTTCTCTGCCAGCTGCTGTAGCACTGGGAAATCCCTTCATATAATATTCAGCATCATTGTGAACCATTGGAGTTTCCTTTATTTATTTATTTAAATACCGGGCTGGAATTCCTGATGATGTCACTCCAGACAAATAAAAAATGTTTAATAAAATTGATGCTCAAACAAAACTTGTTGCCAGGTGATAAAAACGCCAAATTGCAACAAACTATGAATCATTTAAGCTTTTGCAACATATAATTTGATAAAATTGATAACCTAACATTGACAAATTCCTCATTGACTCATTTTGCAGCAGCTCACATTCATTCAACCTTTATTTAGGCAGGTTAATCCCATTGAGCCTCGAGGACTCATTTACAAGAGACCTGGAATTTGCAAATCTTTAGAGAAAAATAACTAGTTTGGTGAATATTTGACTCTGATTTCTTGAATTATTTCTAATAAAACCTGAAACCTTCAATTACTCAACTTTTATTAAGGTTTTATTAAAGCATGCTTTTATTTTTGAAAACCCCTCTGCTTTCAGGGTGACTTATTTTTCTGTAAATCGCCTTAATTCATCATTTCACAACATATTAATCTATCATATTTGGAGTTGCCCTCCTCCAGAGTCTGTGTTAAAAATGTTGAATTTTCTGATGGATTTCAAAAGAGGAGGAGGAGGAGGAAGGTGTGGCTGGAAGTCAAAGTAATGAAGATGTAAACGAGCTAACTGGTAATTAGCACAAACTGATCTGTCACTTTAGTTTTTTGTGTTTAGATTTACAAACATTTACTTCACAGGAAATCTGCTGAAAACAGCCATTCCTGTTGGGATTATAATTTTTTTTACTCCATCTTACTTTTGGTCCAAGCTACAAAGAGCCACACGTGGTCCTCGGGCCACAGCTTGAAAATCCCATCCTAGAGTTTTAATTTTCTTTGAGTTTCTTCTTCTTCTTAAGAAAAGACTCAAACCTCATCTGTTTTGTTAAAAACAGAGAGTTTTATTTTACATACTGTACATCAAATTCAAATTTTTTTTTTTACTTGGGTAAACATTCCATGTGATTCTCAGGTTTCCTGAGTGTCAGAAAGTTCTTTCCAAGCACAACAGCTGACTTCCTGTCTCACCTTGGCCAGCCGTGCTCGCTTGATGAGGTCGTTGAGTTTGCGAAGAGCGGCGTTCCTTGGGAGACTCTGGATGTCCCGGAAGAGGTCCTGGGACTCGGCCTCGAACAGACGCCTGAAGAGAAAGAAAGAATGAAGCAAGGAACCAAAAACTGTGCAGGTAAACAAATGAAGAAAAAACAAAGACGGGAAGTAAGAATAAACGACTCTGACCTGTTCTCTGTGTTCTGCAGAGGCTTGGCCCAAAACGAGCCCAGGTAAACCCTCACCACCTCTGGAGTGTTGATCACCTTCCCCAGCGACCACATGAGGGCGCCGTACACCCGCATCAGCTGCTGCGTGTCCACCTGAGCACAGGTGAGGAGAGAAACTGGGTCAGAGCAAGCAGGGTCAGAGGTCACGCCTGGAATCTCTGCCCTACCTGATCCGCCTTGTTGAGAACCACCCGGATCTTGTCGTCTTGACCCTTGAAGGCCCTGATGGCCTCGGAGAACTCGTCTGAGATGTCCAGCTTGTGGGCGTCGAAGAGCAGGATGATCCGGTCCACTCGCTCTCCGAACCAGCGCAGAACCTCCGCAAAGTCGTAACCTAAAGACGAAGGACGAAACGTTACACAAAACTCCTGCTGAAAGGAGCTCTGTGGTTCCGTTCATTCACTGCGTTAAATGTCACCTTTAAACTTACTGATAATAATGTCTACACCGGAGTCGTTCTTCTGTACTGTTAGCAGAATATCTCATGAACCACTGGATGGATTTTACCGACACTTTCTTAAAAGTAATCAGATGAACTTCTGGAACTGATTAATGTATGGAACTCAACTTCATTCAAGATACCATACCATACCAACTTTATTTATAGAGCACTTTATGCACCCAACAGGACCAAAGTGCTGTACACAATCATAAAATACAATTATAAAATGGAAAGGTCTAAAAACAGTACAGTACTAAAATAATAAAATATAAACACATTAAAACAAAGTTAAAACATCTCAGATTGTATCAAAAGCCTAAGAAAAAAGATGGGTTTTAAGAAGAGACTTAAAAACAGCAGGTGAAGAGGCCTGTCTTATGTCCAATGGAAGATCATTCCAGAGCTTAGGAGCTACCACAGAAAAAGCACGGTCCCCTCTAAGCTTGCGCTTTGTCTTCTGAACCCTCAGAAACAACTGGTCAGCTGACCTGAGGAAACGGGAGGTTGTGTAAGAATGTAGCAGCTCAGACAGGTATGGATGGGGCATGGCCAGAGCTTTAAAAGCAAATAAAATAATTTAAAAATGAATCCTGCAACGTACTGGCAACCAGTGTAAAGAAGCTAAGACAGGGGAAATACGGTCAAATTTTTGTGTACCTGTTAAAAGTCATGCAGCTGCATTTTGAACCCTCTGAAGCTGGGAAATACAATACTGTAATCACTAATAAAGTGAATTACAGTACCGGTAATCTAGCCATGTGGTCACAAATGCATGGACTGCTGTTTCAAAGTGCTGTCTAGGAAGGATGGATTTTACCTTAGCTAGCTGCCTCAAATGAAAAAAGCTGGATTTTACAACTGTTTTAACCTGAGACTCCAGCTTAAGACCAGCATCCATCTTGACCATCCATCTTGACCCCTAAATTTGTAACAACTGGCTTGACATACTGAGCCAAGGAGAAATCATTGGACAGAGAGCCTTCAGTCGAACTGCCAAAAATCACCACCTCTGTTTTGTCTTCATTAAGTTTCAAGAAATTTAGGGCCATCCAGGCCTTCAAATCTTCCAAACATAGGAACAGAGACCGAAGAGAGGTTGAGTCTGCTTTCTTTAAAGGTACGTAGATCTGTGTGTCATCTGCATAACAATGAAAAGCAATCCCGTATTTCCTAAAAACAGAGCCAAGCGGAAGGATGTACAACAAAAATAGAAGAGGGCCCAGAACTGAGCCCTGCGGAACACCACATGAGAGTGGAGCAGAGGAGGACCTGTGTCCATCAAGACAGACACAAAAAGTATGCTTGGTCCGATAAGATCTAAACCAGTCTAGGGCTATATGACCAATGCCCACCCACTGTTCTAAACGTGTAATTAAAATGATGTGATCAACCGTGTCGAAAGCAGATGATAGATCCAACACCACCAAAACAATGGCCACCACAGCTAATCAACAGACACAAAAATGGCTACAGCTCAGTCATTTTACAGATGTCAAAAGTCAAAGTCAACTTTATTGTCAGAACTGCAATATGTACAGGACATACACAGGATTGAAATTGCGTTTCTCTCAGTCCCTCGGTGCAACAGTAACCATTTAAACACTAAAACATTTAATAAACATAAGCATAAAATAGTAAAAGTGTAACACTGTCCTGAGTTTTTGCATAGTAGTATAAAAGTATGAAAATTTACACCAACACTAAAACACTAAACATTTAATGAACATAAGCATAAAATGAAATAATAAAAGTGTAATACTGTCCTGAGTTTTTGCATAGTAGTATAAAAAGTATAAAAAGTATATCTATAAAATAAACTGAAGGTTCTAGCATTGACATTTGCAAAGAGTGGCAAAGCAGCATATGAGTTAATGTACACAGTATATGTATGAGGTAGTAGTTGATGTTGGTATAGAGGCAAAAGTGGCATATGCAATAAGGCACATT
Organism: Garcialebias charrua; assembly: GCA_038048925.1. Classification (NCBI taxonomy): domain Eukaryota; kingdom Metazoa; phylum Chordata; class Actinopteri; order Cyprinodontiformes; family Rivulidae; genus Garcialebias; species Garcialebias charrua. Next base: position 4,032 of record JBBPBX010010865.1, on the reverse strand, counting down.
GGGCATCCTTAAATAAGGCTTATGTGGAGCTAAGTGGAGCTAATCTGGTGTGCGTGTGTGTGTGTGTGTGTGTGTCTTGTGAATGCAAACAAAGATTTTAACATCAGGAGAAATTTTTCAGCAACCGAGGGAGAAATCAGATTCGAATGGATCCGGCAGGAAACCCGGAGACATGTCGGTTCTGATTTCAACAGAACCATGTCAGCTTTCTCAGCATAGCATTGAACAAAAAATATTATTTATTCTTAAACTTTGTTTTCTGGGAAGCACTGGAGCAGATTTACTAAGTGTGACAATTTCAGGTTTGGATTAAAAAGCTGAAACAAAAACAGACAAACTCCTGCCTGTACATTTACAATTAAACGAAACTGAAGGAATGCACGTCGCCCACCACCTTTCAGTTTTTAGCACAATTCTTGTTTCTGTGGTGGTTTCAGGTGGTGATAAGACCATGAAATAATGAGGGCGTCGGCGCCGGAACCGGTCCGTCCCACCAACTCCCCACGGTTCAGGTTATCCTGACAGGCTCAGGTGTTGTCCCATAAGTGAGTCAGCAGGGTACCTGCACCTGAGAAACCCCACCTGGAGGGGGAGGGGTGTAACCAAACTCCTGTAGGGTTAACAGGAGGAAATTCCTCTGATATGAGAGGTTTATACCCGGCTGACTGATTACTTTACGTCTTCCACTTCCTTTAAAAGAGGAAATGCCTTCAGTCGAACAATAATACTTCCTCTGAGGTACTTGTACACATGGTTACACCTCTTTGGATCCAGCCTTGGCATGAAACCAGGTCCAGACATGAACCTTCGCCTGCTGATGAAGTAATGAAGTAAATCTGAATCCTAAAGAGGAATCAATAACTCACTGAAACAGTTTCAGGTTTTATTTTTATACAGAACACTGTCCGACCTTTTTCATTTACAGCATTTCCTTTGTATGGAACAAAACGTCACAGTTTTCCTGCTTAAGAGATGAACGGCTGCTGAAATCTACTGAAGAAGCTGGACATGGGTCGTTAAAGCTAAAAGCTAAACCCAAGCTAAAAGAAGCAGAACTCTCAATGAAAGCTTAAAGCAGCAAAGCTCAAACAAAATGTAGCAAAAAGTTTGGCAAAAAGCTAGGTAAATGTAGCAAAAAGGTATGCTAAAAATAGAAAAAGGCTAACTAAAGCTAAATAGAAACTGAAATTTAACCATCAAAGAATAGCTAAAGGTAGAGGAAAGCTAGCTACGTTAAGAGCATCAAAAGGCTAGCTAGAAGCTAATAGAAGCAAAAGGCTAGCTAAAACTAATAGAGTAGCTAAAAGGTAAAATAGTAAAATATTAGGTAATAATACCAAAAGGCTACCTAAAAGACTAAAGGCTACCTAAAATAACAAAAGGCTAGCCAAAGCGAAAAGTAGCTAAAAAGTAATATCAAGTAAAAGTGCCAAAAGGCTAGCTATTAGTTAAAAGTAGCAGTATGGTAGCTAAAAGCAAAAAAAAAAATCTGTTTGGACAGAAAGTTTTTTTTATAATCCTGCAAACTGACGAGTAGAGAAACTGTAAACGATAAAAAATCCGCTCATTTTAATTGACTTTTTAAAATCTTAGTGCAACAGCAACACGGTGCCGCTGAGCAGAACCCGAGACCCTGGATGATGTTTGTCCAGAACGCTGATGAGGGATGCCGCTCACAAACTGGACCTTTCAGCCACTGCAGAACTGATCAAGTCCAACACCCTCATATTAAAAATCTACAACAGACTTCACAAATACCGGTAGTCAGCTAGAAATTAAACCAGACACAGAGGAGGTTCCAGAGCTGAGGAACCCACTAGAACCCACTGTTGAAGAAGTAACAACGTTCCTGAGAGAGTCCTCCCTCTGATTACAGAGAGGCAGAAGTTCAGTCAGAAACCCTTTGGACCGGAGCCCAGTGGGCAAACAGCAGCTCCACCCTGAAGACAAGCTGCAGCCAAAAAACCAAACCTGCAACCAGGAGTTTCCACAGAAACCCACTCACAAGAGAGGATTACTAAAACAGGACAAGAGCTACAAGCTAAAACCAACTGAACAGGAGCTACAAGCTAAAACCAACTGAACAGGAGCTACAAGCTAAAGTTAACAGAACAGAAACTGAAAGCTAATGTCAACAAGCAGGAGTTAAAAGCTAAAACCAACATAATAGTAACTAAAATCTAAAATCAATAGAACAGTAGCTACAAGCTAAATTTAACAGAACAGAAACAGAAAGCTACGGTAATGTCAATAAAGCAGAAGTTAAAAGCTAAAACCATAGATATCATATATAGAACACGGCTAAAACCAACCGAATAGAAACTGAAAGCTAAAGTCAAAAGCACAGTAAGTGAAAGCTAAAATCAATAGAACAGTAGCTACAAGCTAAATTTAACAGAACAGAAACTGAAAGCTAAAGTTAAAAGAACAGCAACAGAAAGCTAAAACCAACAGAGCTACAACGAACTAAGCAGGAGCTACAAGTTAAAGTTAACAGAACAGTAACTGAAAGCTAAATCCAACAAAACGGAGCTAAAAGCTAAAATCAATAGAACATAGCTACAAGCTAAAGCTAAGAGAACAGAAACTGAAAGTTAATGTCAAAACTAAAACCAACAAAACAAGCTACAAGCTAAAATCAACTTAACAGCAGCTAAAAGCTAAATTTCTAGCTAGTTGTTTTAAGAATAAGATGTCTTAAATGTCAAATATTTCATAAATTCGTTTCAGAACAAAAAAAGAAAATAAAGTTAAATCTTTTGGAAAAATAAAAGTTACAAGTACAGAAAATCATAGCCTGAATGTCCTGAAGGAGCTTAAACGTTTTAGAATCTGAATGGCTGAAATAGATGAAAGTCTGCCGATGTGGCTCTGACAGTAACACGTGGGGCTTTAAGCAGAGGGGGTGAAAACATATGCACACAGAAATTCCAGGCTATGAGACGACAAAAAATAAATTAAAAATACAAAAGCCGACATGAGTGTGTGACTCAACCTGCATTTCATGTTTTCAAAACAAACTTGCGGCTCTTGACAAAACAGAGTTAAAGTCCGGCACATCTTGTTTTGTTTTGTTTTTTTAGAGCAGCTGTTGAATACACGCAGTAATGGGTTTTTAATTCAGTCCAAAACAAACAAAACAAGAAACAGCTGAAATCAGCCGAAACATTCTTGATGGGAGCGACGATCTCAGAGCTCGGGTGCACGAGTTCATTGTCAGCGACGCCTTTCTGGAGCGAGTTTGTGTTGAATCATGACTTCAGGAGGAATCTTACCTCAGACGAACGGCTCTGAACGCTTCCAGATGGAAGGAGAGCATGCACTTCTTATTCCTCTGACCCCGCCCAGCTCGACCTCATGATGTCACTCACCCAGGCTGACTCAGTGTAGGGCAGCACCTCACTCCTTTATTTTGCTTCCCAATTTGTTTCATATGATTTTTTTTTTACCCTTTCTCCTTCTTTTAAAAAAGGGACAGTTCAGCCATTTTAACATTTAGTTCTGACAGGACTGATGACCTAAGTGGATGGCTGACAGCTTACATCGGATTCGATTTTCTAAACTTTATAATGGTTCATGCAAACACTATTTTATGGTCATCATTTTTACAATACAGGGTCATTTATATGGAACTCTATAGTCATACTGTATGTGAACATAAATAGCAGCAGCAGCAACTACCGTAGTTGTAGCACTTTCAGTGCAGCATGGGCTCACTTCCTGCAGGAATATTATATTTCTGCTGAAATAAACATGTAACACTAAACTGATGGACTAGCTGATAGCCTGCCAGTCCTCCCTCACTTTAAAATGGTCAGAATAATATTTTAATATTTTAAATACAAACCTGCTCCATTCTGTTCTTTTGCAGACTAAATTCTGTTAAACATAAATTATTTCCAATTCAGGTTATTTCTCTGAACAGTGACACAAAGAAACTTTTCTTTAAAGCTTAACGTTAAGTATTTTATTTGCGTTTGGTCAAAGAAACGCCTGAACAGTTTTCCTGCCCCGCCACCGACGTGCCTCGTT
>JBBPBX010010864.1:13366-49122 GCA_038048925.1 Garcialebias charrua | reverse complement strand
TATATATATATATACTGTATATAGTTTAATGTGTAATATATTTAAATAAGAAAATCAGGATGAGTTATTCATTTTGTTACTTATAGATAATTATTGTTTGAATTGATTGTCTTAAAAAGGGGCAGTTATAATAAGTTTTTTTTCTTCCTTCTCCTCCCTTTCATTTTAAATTTTGTTTTTCATATACTGTAATATGTGTGATTGTTTTATATTTTAATCTAAAATGAATAAATTCCATGAAAAAAAAATACTATATTTTGTATTTGTATCATATATGGGATTGTTTTGTACTGTATTTTAAAATGAATACATTTATAAATAAAATTAAATAAAAATTTAGGAAAACGAGTCCAACACTCTAAGATTTTGATACTTTGTGTTTTTTATCATAAATTTGCATAAGGTTACATTTGTAGTTTTCAAAAATCCAGCAGCACTGCAAGCAAATATGTTAAAAAAATTGTAGTTTAATGAATAAAACAAAAATAATAAAAAAATGGATGAAAATCCACATTCCTCTTGGTGTGGATGCACCAATCTCTTATAACAATCTCTTGTAAATGGCCTACCTCCCAACTGTGCTTTGCCTAAGAAAAACCACAAAATGCAACCAGTAATTTTTAAATCAGGTAAAATGGTTCAAAAAGGCTGCGTCCTACCACATATCCCATGATTGGATTGGTTTTACAGGAAAAAGGAGAACAATTCCTACAGCCTTTGTTGAAAATGATCATCAAATGTAATTAGCTCCAATCAGAGACTTGTTCAGAGTTATCTGGGGTCAGTTGTCTTTAAGTGTGATCATGTGCTGCTGAACAGTTCTTCATTGCTTTAAGTTTCCATCTTTTGTTGTTTTTTCAGCTCATCTGCAGCTAAAATCTTCTCTATTCAATCTTCAGATCTGATCCAAGTCTTCAGGGCTTAACAACCGTGTTCCATCTCTGCCCAAAATGACTGACCGACTTTTGTCTGCTATTTTTGTCTGTTTAAACTAATCTCTTGTCTCTGATTGGCTTGTTTCTGATCTAACATCCATTTTGAAGACTGGTCAACCATTTTGAAGACTTTTCAACATTTCAAAAGTTTGTCTCCTTTTTTTCAACGTGTGGTTTTTATGCAACCGCTCAGCTCTCTAAACTACGTACTTCCACTTGTGTTGTAAGCTAGTGACATGTGCTTTGCATAACATCCTTGTATCCAGACGTCGCCTAACTGCATGCCTGATCTCCTGTCACTTGCTTCAAGTGACAATGTTTCTCAACTTTGATCTTTGCTCTACTAGTCCTAAACGTGAAAAAACTTACTAATAGAGATGTATAAAAATCTTTCTTATAAAATCACTTGACTTAAAGGTGAACTATGTAGTTTCTGCAGTACCCTGGGACTTAGAAAAATTTCCAGCAGGTGAAAGCATTCTGCTCCCTCCCCTCAGAGCCATATATGACTCTGAGGGGGAGCCACAGTCCGTTCTCTGTTGGACTTGAGTTTTGCAGCTCCGCCCCCTGCTGTGTGTCCGCTCGGAGCGCTTCAATATTCTGTGATTATATGTTAATAAAACATTTTTAAAATATAATAAAACCATAGAGCACTTGTCTAACAACACAAAAACCATCAGAAATCATCAGAGCTTCACGAAGCAACGTTGGACATGATTTAATTCTCTCGTTACTTCCTCTTTCTGTCAGTGCAGGTCTGGTATGTCTTGAATGCTCCGCCCCTACTACATGTCCTGTCTGCGCTGCAAAGTTCTGTGAATTATATGTTAATAAAACATTTAAAAAATATTATAAAACCATGAATCACTGGTCCAACAACACAAAAACCAGCAGAAATCAGCAGAGGTTCACGAAGCAACGTTGGACATGATTTAATTTGTTCGTGACTTCCTCTTTCTGTCAGTGCAGGTCGGGTATGTCTGGAATGCTCCGCCCCCACTACATGTCCTGTTTCTGCGCTCCGAAGTTCTGTGTTTATATGATAATATAACGGTTTAAAAATATAATAAAACCATGAATCACTCGTCTAACAACACAAAAACAGACTGAAATCAGCAGAGCTTCACCAGCCACTTTGGACATGATTTAATTCGCTCGTGAGTCGTGACAAATCCATTTCCTCATTCCTGTGAGTGGAGGATGAAGCGATCACTTGACTTTTGGCAAAAAAAACAAAATAAAAGTCCAGCTCTGGGATGAAGAAGGGATACATTTGTGTCACATACAAAACAGTCTTGCATCGCTTTGCAATCCTTTGAATGAGAACGAGCCGCGGCGCTGAGGCTGGGACAGGTGGGGGCGTGGGTTGGGGCGTGACAAACAACTGTTTTTATTGGCTGGTCAGTGTCCAGGTAACTCTGTGTTTTTAGTGTTTTTATAAATGCTGATAGAGAAGCAAGGGGGCTATAGTTTTTTTCAGAGATTACTTTGTCTAACATCAGTTTGTCAGTAGATAGTGACAGAGTGAATAAATATGTTAAAAATATATTGTTAGAAAAGTTACAGACTACATTACAAAGTTACATAGTACAGCTTTAAGAATTAAAAGTGAAATCCAGAGCTAACTTTTACAATCACTTAATGAATACTTCTTTGATCACAAAATAGATTATAAAGGGACTTTTGATTATAAAAACTATCATAATAACATTTGGTTGTTTCAGCACCTTGACAGACAGACATAAATTCTTTATTTTAATCAGCACACCCATAAAACTTATTTTATTGATCTTTCATTCATTAAAGGTATGGTCTGCGATTTTTGAACACTCTGGGACTTAGAAATATTTTCAGCGCAGAAAAGCATTCTGCTCCCTCCCCTCAGAGCCATATATGGCTCTGAGGGGAGGGAGCAGAATGCCACAGTCCGTGCTCTGCTGAACTTGGGATCTGCTCCGCCCCCTGCTGCTGTCTGCTCAGAGCCGCTGCGATATTCTGTGTTTATGTTAATAAAACCTTCTAATAAAATAAAATAAAACCATGGAGCGCTAGTCCTACAACACAAAATCCAGCAGAAATCATCAGAGGTTCACGAAGCAACGTTTGGACATGATTTAATTCGCTCGTGACTTCCTCATGTCTGTCAGCGCTGGTCTGGAATGTCTGGAATGCTCCGCCCCCAGTACATGTCCTGTCTCTGCGCTCCGAAGTTCTGTGTTTATATGATAATATAACTGTTTAAAAAATATAATAAAACCATGAATCACTCATCCAACAACACAAAAACCAGAAGAAATCAGCAGAGGTTCACGAAGCAACGTTGGACATGTTTTAATTCGCTCGTGAGTCGTGACAAATCCATTTCCTCATTCCTGTCAGTGAAGGATGAAGCGATCACTTGACTTTTGGCAAAAAAACTAAATAAAAGTCCAGCTCTGGGATAAAGAAGGGATATTTAATACATTTTGTGTCACATAAAAAACAGTCCTGCATCGCTTTGCAATCCTTTGAATGAGAACGAGCTGCGGCTGGGACAGGTGGGGGCGTGGGTTGGGGCGTGACAAACAACTCTGTTTTTATTGGCTGGTCATTGTCCGGGTCACTCTTGTGTTTTCAGTGTTTTTATAAATGCTGATAGAGAAGCAAGGGGACTATAGTTTTTTTCAGAGATTACTTTGTCTAACATCAGTCTGTCAATAGATAGTGACAGAGTGAAGAAATATGTTAAAAATATATTGTTTGAAAAGTTACAGACTACATTACAATGTTAAATAGCCCACCTTTAAGACTGCTGTATTTAAATGTCCACCTCCAACAGACATGTGCAGTCTGGCCTCAACACCTATTTTCATCCACCTAACTTGACACATGATAATCATTCACGTCACCTTGTAGTAGCTTTAATATTAGTGTGAGGATATGTGTTTAGTCTTATTGTGGTTCTTTTATTTTTTATTTTATTTTTTTATTAACATTCCTGAGTCGGTTTTATCCAACTTTCAGATTCCCCAGTGTTTCCCCCCTCATTTTTGTCACTTTGCCATTGGTAAGTGTGTCTCCACTTGGTTCACCTCTTCTCGGTTCTTTACAAGTCTAGGTGATTTGTCAATACAGTGAGAATGACCTGTTTCCTCACTCTGTGGGCAGGATCATCAATGCAAATTGAGCAGGATAGTAACTTTTTTGTGTGTGTTCGAGCCACTCTACCCATTGTGGTCCTTAATCTCCTTATAACTGGACTTGACTTTTGGTAGCTTATCTCAGCACTGCTTATAAGTCTGGGTATAGCCATGCTGTGCCATCATCTCTAATATCTCTCGATAAATGTGTTAATTTCTTGTGGCACCATTTGACAACACGATGAAGAAGTGAAGGTTCAGATGTAGTTTTCAGTTTTGCTGGGTGGGTCATCCAGTGACATAGCTCTGCTGGTCAATCGCTAACCGTGTTTCCATCAATGTTTCTTGATGCGCATTTTGAAGTATCGCATCAGAAAAGGTGAATGGAAATGGCACGATTCGAATTAAACTTCCTCTAATTCGCAAAAAGTTGATATGCTCGCTTGAGGTGTTTTTTGGGTTTTTCGAAACAGAGCTGATGCGCAAAACGAGAGATGGAAACAGATTTGCCGACTCAGTTCTGACGTAGCGAACATTCACGTCATGTGACTGATCAGCTGTTTCCGTTGTAACATCGCTAAAACTAGTTGGCATGACAGAATAAATACAACTTGCCTGATAGCAACACATTCCTGAAATATTCTCTCCATTTTGCCGAGATGGTGGTTTGGTTCCTGTTTTCAACCACTACTTCCTGTTTACTGTAGACATGTGTAACGCTGACGTCTGACGTAATGCCACTTTGCGTGGCCTGGTGGATTCGCTTCAAGCCAGTTGATGGAAACACTTCTGATTCGCATTAATTTTTATTTACATTTTTGCGATATTTCAAAAATTCGCTCAAAATTCGAATTGAAAATAGATGGAAACACGGTTAATGGCTGCTGACTGCACACATCAAAATTGGCCCCTCTGAGTAGTCCGCTTGGAACCTCAAACAAAATGTGGCACTTTGCCACTGTCTCAACTCTCATTGAGAGTATCCATGTATTTTTTAATAGAATAGAATAGAATTGGCTCTGCTCGATATGACACCAGTTAAGGGCCTACCCACTGCCAGTAGCAACCCCTACCCTCCCACTCAGCGAGGTTTATGGGACCACCTTGTTTGTGGTTCCAATAACTACTCCGACGGGCTATGCAATCAGTTAATGTAAACTCAAATGTTTAAAAAAAAAAAGATAAGACAGAACAGGATTGTGAGGATGTATATGTTAGAACCAAATCAAGAGTGTGATGATGAGAATGAGTAGATGTGTGGACATTTTGCGTAAAACTAAATGACCCTATGGAATTATTATTATTATTATTATTATTATTATTATTATTATTGTTGTTAAATTAAAAGCTATTTTTAAGCTATTACTTTCAACATCTACTGTATGGTACATGGGTATTGAAATCCCTCATTATTGTCGGCAGGGCGAGGGTTGGGCCGAATCTTGGATGTCGGCTACTCTCCAGCCCAGAATGAATGGGCCTACCTCCTGGGCTTGGGTGTGGGCTGCCCCATGTAGGGGGCAGGTACATGTCTTGGACCTAGGGGGTATAGAGGATGCATCAGGATTATGAATGGAACGTGTCGTTATTTTTTGTCTTTGTGTACGTGAGGATGAGGGTGGGTCTGAGTGAGTGTGTCTGTGTATGAATGTCTAATTGTCATGCTGGGATTTGGACTGCCCCCTCTCTGTTACATCTGAGGCTACTTGGTATTGCGCTCCTACCACGTGGCCCTCGGGTGGGTGTCCTTTTGCCTGCGGGCGTGCCGGGGACCCTTGTTGTCGCTTTCAGGGGTTGGGCGCTGGGCGTGTGTCGGCTCGGCCTGGTGGCTGCCTGGTAGGGCTTGGGTCCTCTGGTCCTTTCGGGTCTGGGTCTGAGGGGTGGGCGTCCCTGGTGCCCGGGCCTCGGTGACCGGGCCTGGGGCTACGTCAGTGCAGCGGGCTCTTGCAACGGGCTCTGGCGGGGGCCTGTGGGTTTGTCGCTGTTGGCCTCCCGGGGGTCATTGTGTGTAGTCGCTGGTGGAGCTCGTCCGGTTCTCCCCCTTGGTCAGATCTGGGGAGAGGGTGAGTGGCTCGTCCTGTTCGGGTGGCCCTGGGGACTCTGGGCTCGGGGTCCTTCTTGGGGTCTTGGGCTTTGATCGCCCATTCGTCTGCCTCGGGCCTTGGGGGGGACGGATCTCTGATGCTTCACGGTCGCTACTGAATGTTCTATTGGAGGAACCTTATTCACTTATGCATGTTCACAGCCACACACAAATGGATGCAGGGATGTATATGTAGATATCATATGCTGGATACCTTATTGACTTATGCATGCTGAAGCAAACATGAGGGAGACCATATATTGTGTCTTGTAACACATATAGTGCCACCCAGATGTAAGTAAAGGATTTTAACAGGGGTCAGTATTAAGCTGACCTCTTTATCCTTAATTAATTTACTTATTCAGATTGAATAGTAATTTCACGGATTCTTTTCTTTTTCAGTTTACCCAATATTTCTGTGATCTTTATGATGGATAAATAAATAAAGCCATTAAGTGACAGAGACGTTAACTTAGTTTGATATGTCAAAGACACTATCATTTATTTAAAATAAATCAACTAAATTAACACCATTACACTTGATTGACATGATTTCACTTTCTTTCAATTTAACACGTCAGCACACTTGAATTACAACACAACAGACCTAAATACAGGGTGTTAAACATATTTAGTCTGAGGGCTCTTTAGCTTAAATAGTTTCCAGCTTAGAATTGAGGGAAAGGAGATAGGAGGAAGATGGAGAGATGGTTTAAAGGAAATTATCGTGAGCATGTTACCAAAAGTGACACTTCTCATCCGACTTCTGCTAAAATCCAGGTACGTTTGTAAACAGCTCTTTACCTTCGACGACGAGTCTGATAAAGAAATGATACCAGCCTTTCAGGTGCAAAGAGTCCTTCAGGCCCAGCATGCCCGAGCTGGTTCTAGTTTACATTTTCAACGTCTCCTGGGTTCCGCGTTGGTCATCAGAAAATGCGTTAGCTCCTGGCCTCTGACTTCACGATAACTATTCCATGAAGGAATAAACAAAGTTTTGAGCTTACGCTCGTTCGAAGTGGTCTCATAACAGCATGTTATTTTGTCCTTAGCTGGATGACTGTCCTTAGCGTGTGACCAAATGTCCATCCAGCTCTTTGGGAAAAGTTCACATCTCTTTGAAGTTCCCAGTAGACTCTGAAACATTTCAGCAAAAACTTAGAACTTAAAAGAAGATCATGAGAGAAGTGAGACTTGTGTCTTTTTCATTGGTCCATGGACCAGTCGAGCAGTTCACTTGTGTTATCACTAGGGATGCACCGATGCCGATACCAGTATCGGGTATCGGTTCGATACCACGTGCGTTTACTCGTACTCGTACTCATATAAGGGCTCCGATACTACAGGACCGATACCAGTTTCATTTCATTTCATTGACTATGTAAGAGTTCAAATGTAAAACTTTTTTTTTTTTTGTACAAGTTTGGACATTCTTTAAGCCCTGGCTGAAAGTATGTCCAAACTTGTAAAAAAAATAAAATGCCTCTGCGCGCGCACTGAGCCGTGCGGCTTCAGTGTTCTCCTCCTGTGTGTCTGCTCCTCCTCTGAAGGCTGCTCGCGCTTTGGTCCGCAGGCTGGAGCGCGCGCGCGCTGCGCGTGCACTGTGCCGTGCGGCGAAATGCGTTTACAGTGTCGCCTCTGTGTTTATGGTTGACGCACCGCGGCATTCTCCTCCTGTGTGTCCGCTCCTCCTCTGAGTCCTCCCTTTCGAGTGACAGAGCGCAAGGTACGTGTTTCAAATGAGCGACCGGAAAAAAGACAGAGCAGGTCTTCTGTGTGTGCGCGCGTGAGCTGCAACAAACTCCGTTGGCTGCAGGACTCTGTGTTGATGTGGGGGGTGCAGCGAATCAAAGCGCAGCCCCCCCCCCACACACACACACACTGTTGAACACATAAACAATCCCCCCTCCCCTCCCATCTGACAGAGGCTCCTGCAGGATTGAACGGAGTTCAGTGACAGCTGGGGTGACAGCTGAAATAAGAAGGTTGATTTTCAATCTGGGGAACATGAATAAGTAAAGTTAAATAAAATAATAAAATCTGTAGTTAAATAAAACAGGTTTTTGAGCTGCATGCATTCAACTGGGCTTGTTGCTCTCTAAACTACAGTAGTTATTGAATCAAGTTACTTATGTAGGTAAACATAGATGTTTAACCCTTTAAAATACACTTGCTTGTTACTTGAAGCTGAATTGTTTAAAAACAGTTTGCACTTTTCAGAGAGCATTTTTAATAAACGTTGGCAAAATGTTACGATTTTATTTGATCAACAACACAAAAAAGTTTCAGGCTCAGGATTTTTTTTAAGTTTAAGCCCTGTACAGATTACCAATACTGTAGTAATGTACTTTGTTTATTTATGTTTGAAGTGTCTAATGAAAATAAACAGTTTAAGTTAATTAGAATGATTTTAAAAAAATGTATTAGTACTTGTATCGGTACTTGGTATTGGCAAGTACTTTAATGTAAGTACTTGTACTTGTACTCGGTTTTCAAAAATCTGGTATCGGTGCATCCCTAGTTATCACGACCCAAGGTTACAGCCAGCAGCAGAGAGAAATGTTTAGGAAAAATACAGAGAATGTTGGAGACATTCTCTTGCAAACAACGGATTAACTGTCTTCTTATTTCTAAACAAAACGGTCGGGCCTCTCTGACCCAAACCTTCAACTTTCACACAGCAGTGGACACAGTGATGTGCAGAAGTGACACAGTTTAACTCTTACAGAATAACACAGCTTAAAAGCACACATCATGAAAATGACAAAAGTTATTCTTTTGATTACATTAGAATAAAATCAAAGATAGAAATAGTCTCTTTTGGTGACTATGTTCTCAGATTACAACTAATGGAATAATTTGTGGTAAATGTCTTGCTTTACTGAGAGGTCAGTAAAGGTCATCTCTGGAACAGTTCAAAAATACACAGGTGTATCAAAGTGGACATGGTCATGCCCACTACATCTCCCCCCTTTTGGAAGCCATCGCTAGTCCTTGGGATGGGGTCCAACACGAAAGGAAACCTTGAACTGTCTCTGATCTTGAAGTACTCCAGCAAGTGGAAGAAGAAAAATCAAAATTATAATCCCATAAAGTTTTTTGGAACTTCCATACTGTTCGGAGGTAATCCCATTGCGAAAAGCTTTTAATCCCTTGGAAAACTGAGTCTGTTAACTCTTGGAAAACAAAGTCTGTGATCCTTTGGAAAACAAAGTCTTATAATCCACAGCGGTAATTCCACAGCAGTAATTCCACAACGATTAGTTTTGTTGATTGATCAGCAACAATTGTTTTCATAATCAGCATGTAGAGGGGATCCCTCGATTGACGCAGAGGAGGCGACCCTTGGATGGAGGTTGAAGACCAAGCGTTGGAGCTGCAGGTCCCCACATCGAAGGTTGTTGGCTGGTTGGTTTCCAGTCAGTGCCACTCTGGTTCTATGTGTCATGCAATTATGTGGTTTTTTAGGTGGGCTTATGATTGGGATTTTACATTAGCCTTACCTATATGCACCTGGTATGTAAGCTATCATGGTTTAGATCAGCTACAATTACCAATTAAGGGGTGGATCAATTCTGTAAAATTAGAAATAGGGATCTATACCTATAAAATTTTGGAGGGCTTCTGTAACGAAGGCCTCTTCTTCCAAACTATTCCTCCATTCATTACTTAGTTTAGGTTAAACTAAAATAGAAAAATGAAATATAGTTTGATCTAAATGTCTGTTGTCTTTTAGACGAACGACGTAGGATTTGGTATTCCTAATAAATTTTGAAGTCTATGGCGAGACTCATCAAAATGAATAGATAATCTAGAATAGAAACGATCGAATCGGTTCAATTTAGAAATTATGAGACCAGTGTAGTTTATTGTACCTTGAGTAGCTTTAAACTACATTGACTCTTCGACGATTGAGATTTAACAAAACGAACTGCATGTTGGCATAGTTAAATCCATATCATTCATTAACCAATGTTAATACAAAACCTTTTTGGCTGGGAGTGTTCAGAACCAAACAATATCTCAACTAATGACAACAGTAATGACTAAACAACAAGGAAACAACGTTTCACTGCTTCGACACACTCTTGTCGTCAGATTCCAAAGTGCAACACACAAGAAAAACAGGTCTCAACTTTATGACCGAGGTCAAATTAAATCTCGTGGATTTAAACGGTTGTTAAGGTTAGTTTTTGTTGTGGGTTTTAGGCTTAGCGTTTCTAAGTTCAAATTGGACAATGCGACTTATAGGGTGGGAAATATGGTAGTTTAAACCTGATTAGTTTATTTACTAACTTGTGTTTGGACGACCTTATTATCCCATGAAGTCGGTGAGTTTGTGAGATCTTTGTCTTTTGTGGAGTCATTGAACGCCTTGTAAGGTTTGATCTGATTTCGATGTACCCATTTAGCAATTGGCTCTTTGCGGCCTTTGCTGATTTTGATTTCGTAGACGACTGAGGACACTTTGTCTGTTATCAGATGAGGTCCAGTCCACCTGGGCATTAGTTTGCGGGCGAGAGTTCCGGTCTCGGACCCTCCTTTCCCGGTTGCTGGGGCGAACGTATAGTACCAGACTCTGTCTCCCACTTGGAGTTCATTATGAGAGGCCTTCTGGTCGTAGTACGCCTTACGTCCTTCAGCGGATTTTTCCAGGTTTTTCTGGGCGAAAGCAAAAGTGTTTCTGAGGTGTACATTCAAATCTTTGTCTTTGGCATGGCCTAACATCACCCCCCTTTGGTCATGGGGGACCACGAACACAGGTGAGGACGTCCGTCCATGGGCACAAGTTAGGATGCCACCGTTTAGTTTAAGCTGTTCGCGCAGCTGAGAGAAGACGGTACACAGGAATCGTTTAGGTTTTGGCCAACGTATCTTCTTACGTTTACCTCTTTCCGTGTAATTCAGGTGTGTCACAACCGTCGGCGCAGTCGCAGGTGTGTCTGATTGTACAGACTGCGACGGGTCACTGTCATTGTGTGTGTCTTCCCACCTCTCGACTGAAGAGGGGCTCTTTGAGTCTGTAAAAACTATGTCATTTCTGATTAGTTCTAGACTCAAATGTTCCTGAACCAAGGTTTCATCGAAAGCTTGGCTGATAGCCGATTTACCTGTCCCAGGGGACAGTACAGCAACCTCGGTGTGGGGTCCTTGGATCTCCACACCTTTCTCTACCTGTGGTAGGTAATGTGAGTTTGCCCCCTTCTTGTCTGATGAGGGGTCCTCGTAATCTGCAACAATGATGTCCAAGTGACTGTCAGCGTTTGGATGACTGTCATTTTCTGGACTCAGATGCCCTTGAACCAAGGTTTCATCGAAAGCTTGGTTGATTGCCGAATTACCTGTCCCAGAGGACAGTACAGCGTCTTCGGTGTGGGATCCTTGGATCTCAACACCTTTCACTACCTGTGGTAGGCAGTGGTCAGGGAGTGCTGAATGTGTCAGCTCACAGAGGAGGTTCTCTTGTTGGGCCAGAGTTTGGTCCAACTTTTGGGTCTCTTCTGTCTCACCTGTAGTTGAAGGTTCACTTACCGGGCTCTCGTCCTCGGATGAGCAGTCCCTTGTGTCCTCTGCGGTACCTGCGGTTAGGCAGTCTGTATCACAACTAGGAGGCACTTTTATTGGCAGGGGTTTTCTCACTGTGCTCCACATTTTCTGTTGACCATAATCTACAATCGCGCCGAAGCGGTTTATAAAATCTTGGCCAACCAAAAATGGGAATGAGTCAAGTTTAGACACGTACACCGGGTGGCGTAGTGTCATTTCGCCAATCTGCATGTGAACCATAGCCATAGCTGTTAGGGTTGTTCTCGTCTCTGCGAGACCCTGTAGCTCAATAGCACATTTCTCAAAGGGTATTTGCCTGTCAACACCGTTAGCGGCGGTCCTCAGCTCCTCGAACAGCTTGGCCGACATAATAGTTATATCAGAACTGCCATCCAGGAGGGCTTCACGCTCAAGGACACCTTCCAGTGTGATAGGCAGGTAAGCTTTCTTAGCCACCCCCCTTTGTATAAAGTTACACAGAAACCTCACAGGTCTTGGCCCACGTTTCTGTTCACGTGTGACTCTGTCTGTGTAATCTTGTTTACTGTCAGCATCTTGTTGGCTGTCAGCATCATGACCTTCAGGATGTTGTTGTGTGTCAGCAATTGGTTTGCTGTCAACATCCATGGCAATGTTGGTAGTAGTGTGCGCTGAGTTATTTGTGTGCTCTGAGTCTTTGTGAAAGACAGTGCTACACATCGCTCCAGGTTGGTCAATGTTGATAGTGTCATTATCAATGATAACGCCACTCATTGTATCAGGTTGGTCAAGCACAGTAACATTCAAATCTACTGACAAACTACTTACTTCCTCTGTCTCTTCCGAGCATAGAGGTGTTGGGCCATTATTCCGGGACATTCGTGACTCTTTGCCTGTCTCGAACTGTTCTGTTCGAGGCGCGGGAGGTGCAGTTCCAAGGCTCGGGGGTTTCTGTTGGGACCACGCATAGTTACATGAGTATAGGTCCTCATACTTCAATTTCTTTTGAAGTCCACCCACCGATGGACCTTGGTTTTCACCCACCTGGTTCGATCTGAACCGTTGTGGGTCTCTTAGAGAGTGAACACCTACCTTTTGTGGTTCGTTGCTTGTCTCAGATTTTTCAATCTGAGGTGCTTCAGGGGCGGGGCTCCCTTTAAACCATTTTGAGTCACTGTTCCAGCTGGTACCAACATTTCGTTGTATGTCAGTTTGAAAATCTTGTTCATTCTTGCTAGTATTATCCAACTCTTTTAACAACCGACGTAAGTTCTCTACCTCTTCTGAGGTCAGAGGGCCTTTGAGACGACAGTGTTTATTCTCGCTTGTATTATCCAACTCTTTTAACACCCGACGTAAGTACTCTACCTCTTCTGAGGTCAGAGGGCCTTTGAGACGGCGGTGTTTATTCTCGCTTTCTATAGGAGAGAGAACCTCTCCTATTTTTAGCGACTGGGATACGACCTTTTGACCTGGGCACACCTCAGAGGGTGTTTTGTTTTGCATGTGAGCCTCAAAATCAGTTACAGTGCAATGTTTCATCACTGATTGTCTGAACTGATGTTGTGACTCAAGGTCTTTTTTGAGATTTTTTTCTCTTTTTCGTTCATTCTTCTGCCTCATCCGTTCAATCTTTGCTTCGAGCAGCTGGTTATTTGTGTGCTTGGAGTTATCAAAGACAATGTCACGCATTGTACCAGTTCGGTCATCCTCCATCTCATTCAAGTTTTCAAACAACCAACTTATGTCCACTATCTCCTCAGAGCTTAGAGGTATGGTGCCTTTTTTCTGGAACTTCTGTGATTTTTTGCCGGTCTCAGACTGTTCCGTACGAGGGGCAGGAGGGGCTTGTCCTTGACCTGGGGTTTCCTGTTGGGACCCCCCTTTGTTATATGGTTTACTTTTGTGACCATCTTTCTTATCTTTAGGACGTGCGTCCCCCTTTTGAAATCGTTTTCCGTACTCTGGGTCTTGTCTGAGCCACTGCGGTTCATAGTTCCAGCGGGCATCAACATGTCGTGGTTTGTTAGTTTGAAAAACATGTTTCTTCTCGCCTTTTTTAGGAGAGGGAGTTGATGAACTTGTCCCTTCCAGCTCCAGCGAGTGGGATTTGACCTTTTCTTGGTAATGTAGTTCACACTCTGGTTTTGTTTTTAACCAGATCGGGTCAGGGAGTTGACGAACATCAAAACCATTTATAGCACGCCGTTTTATTTTAAGCTGTTCAATCTCACGTTTTAACTCAAGTTTCTCTTGTTGAAAATTTTCTCTTCCGCGAATGTTATTTTGCATTAAAAATTCAAGCAATGTTGTGAGCAACTGTAAAGCTTCATCATAATTGTCATCTCCCATCTTTGTTTTGAAATGTCTCCAAATTAATGAGAGATGCTTGTAGTTTATTTTAAATATTTCCTTATTTAAAATAAACTGGAGTCATTAATTGTACACAGAAAAACGTTAAAAATGTCATTTTTAACTAAAAGTGTACAGATGTGCACACCAATTCTGTTTAAAATTCAGAGATGTGAAGAGCTTAATGTGGAAATGCTCTGTTCTCCATCTTTTTTTTAAATTTGAAAATCAAATAAAAATGCTTTTTTTGAGTGTTATTTTAAATCTCTTCATTATTTAAAATGAACATAAATTGTTTGTCTGTACCTCTGTTATTCTAAAATTTGTATTTAGAATAAACAGGAGTTTTTGTTTGTGTACAGAACAATTTTAAAAACTGGTAATTCACCATAAAAATGCTGACTTTTCATGATGTTCTATGAGAAAACTCTTCTGTTAACGTCTTTTAACCAACAGGGGGTAGCTTCAAGTCTTAAACTTATCACGAGGTGACCTTTTCTTTCTACTTCCGGCCGCTAGAGACGGCTTGTTGACTTCTTGCAGCTTAGCCGTTAGCTTGTGAGTAGCATCTAACAACTCTGTAAAAATATCAACATTGGAAAGAGTTGGAGCCTGTACGTGATAAACACTCGAACTACGTTCTTGTCACATCTGTATGATTAGACCGTTTAGATGGCTTAAATTGAGTTTTTAAACTTTTAGTGAAATCTCCGTTCATCTTGTGTTGAGGGACACGTAATCTGAAGACAGCGAGGGGGCGGGCCGATGTAGCAGCATGCATGGCACGTCACCAGCTTCCAGCGAGGCGGAGCTTGCTACTCAGATACGTGATGCCAACCAATCAATCACAGCGCTTGTAGTTCTTTCCCCAAGCAATCATGGTAAATGTAGTTTTATTACCATCAACCAATGCAGTGCCGGAAATGACGACAAAAATGGGCTGGCCGCATCGGCGTGCGTCCCCACTTCAGCGAATCAGCGCTTTACAGATACGAGACGTGATTGACAGATCACGACTCGCTTTTTATCCAATCACAGCTCATAAACAAACATGTAGGACACGTAGCTGTAACGTTAGCTTAGCACAGCAGAGCGCAACTTTATAGACTCTTAAACAACTCAAACGCTTCAAATTAACTCCCCAAAACTCTGAAACATGGCAATCACATTTAAAACAGGCACAACTTAGCTACGCTCAGTAACCAGCACGTCAACTGTAACACGACACGGACTCCCTCGGAGCCGCGTTCAGGTCGGTTCCGTCCACTTTAAAGGAGCAGAACTTCGGGTTTCAGAACCACTATCCGACAACGTTCTAACAGTTATATGCTTCTTTGACCTGCTCTAACATGTAAAATACCAGCACAGCAATCTTTATGATGTTAATAATAGCTCTTCAGGCTTTTGACTCGGCGGTCAAACAAAGCTTTGTACAGGAGTGTACGTGAACTGGACCGAACCAGAACCCCCACAGACCACGGGCTGACAAGACCTCACCTGAATGCTTCCAACAGCGTGTAACAGAGTTGAAACAATAATAATCTCTCAGCTTCAAATGATAAAAACATGCAGAATCTGCCTGTCTTGAACACTTACAGCCAAAATTATTATCCTCAGAGTTTAAAACTTGGATCCTATTATGCAAACATGACGTTACAGTTCATGAGAGACCACAGATTTATGAATAATCTTTCAGAAAACTCGTACGAGACCACCAGATGAAGCAAACATGAGGGAGACCATATATCGTGTCTTGTAACACATATAGTGCCACCCAGATGTAAGTAAAGGATTTTAACAGGGGTCAGTATTAAGCTGACCTCTTTATCCTTAATTAATTTACTTATTCAGATTGAATAGTAATTTCACGGATTCTTTTCTTTTTCAGTTTACCCAATATTTCTGTGATCTTTATGATGGATAAATAAATAAAGCCATTAAGTGACAGAGACGTTAACTTAGTTTGATATGTCAAAGACACTATCATTTATTTAAAATAAATCAACTAAATTAACACCATTACACTTGATTGACATGATTTCACTTTCTTTCAATTTAACACGTCAGCACACTTGAATTACAACACAACAGACCTAAATACAGGGTGTTAAACATATTTAGTCTGAGGGCTCTTTAGCTTAAATAGTTTCCAGCTTAGAATTGAGGGAAAGGAGATAGGAGGAAGATGGAGAGATGGTTTAAAGGAAATTATCGTGAGCATGTTACCAAAAGTGACACTTCTCATCCGACTTCTGCTAAAATCCAGGTACGTTTGTAAACAGCTCTTTACCTGATTAAAAAATCACCTTCCGGCTCTCGACAAAGCAAGTCGCATATCTTTTTGCTCCTACCCTCCCTAAGTTTTCCTCCTCCCTGCTTGCTTTTTGTCTCGTCCGTGACTCTTCAGCGCTCACTCGAACCAATTTGCGATGGAGTTAATAAATTGGGCTGTTTCATCTATAGATAAGATTTTTTCCACGAAGCGGACCGGGCCAGGAGAAGCGGCCTGCCCCTCTGACACGCACGCTGTCGGATACATGATGGACTCGTGGGGACAGTGGCAACCCATGTGTTTGACCGTCCTGTCTGTCGAAGACGTGGAAGATTTGTGGATTATTGGGATATTGGTGGCAGCTGCTCTGTTTTTTGGCGTGAGCGGAGCTGTCTGTTACTGGAAGATCAGGAAGACTTCGGCAGCTATCGGCGCACTGGCCAAACTTCCTGATCAGCAAGAGTCTCTGATCCGGGCTGTGAGCTCCTCAACCCAGCTGTTGTACGAGCTGAACCGCACAATGGGAGCGGTAGACCACCGTGGACCTGCGGTGCGCTTTGGAACTCGTTTACAGCCGCCCGGCATTAATCAGGGCACGGACGGGGGTTCGTAGCTTCGGAAACTCATTTGATTCGGCGATTTTGGACCTGAACAGCACCTGGACTCTGGAAGGCTGCAGTCAAAAAGAACACTGTGGCCTGGATTGAAGATAAACAATAACTATCTAATCTAGTTTCTGCGCGACCTTGGAAAAGAAGAAGGCTGTTTGCTAGGAACTATTCTCCTGGAGTGAAGCTGAGAGACACTGCTGACCCCCCCCCCTCCCTCCCCAGAGGTCTCTGGGAGTGCGCTCGGAGGCGCCAAGCATAACAACTGCTGAACTGTGTTATCTGAGTGCTGCTCACAGACTCTTTTGATCTCCTTGCATGTCGTCAAATCTGCAACAATGTCTTGTCTGGTTGTGCTTATTGCTGATAGAGTTTTTGGGACTTTATCATAGAGTGTCTTAAGGCAATCTTTGATAGATTCTTTTTTTGAATATCACAAATGATACCTATTGTGTTTTTCCTTTTTCCATATCTGTTTGACCTTCATCCGGAGACGGATGAGCGCGGCCGCGCAGAAGAACATGTCATGTGTTTGGAAATGCTGCAGCTTGCATACTCTCCCTCTCTGGACGACTGTGCTACATAATCACGTTGTATTAATTAACTAGTGCAATGTTAATAAATAAATCTCTTATCTCTTATCTCTTATACCAGCCTTTCAGGTGCACAGAGTCCTTCAGGCCCAGCATGCCCGAGCTGGTTCTAGTTTACGTTTTCAACGTCTCCTGGGTTCTGCGTTGGTCATCAGAGAATGCGTCAGCTCCTGGCCTCTGACTTCAAGATAACTATTCCATGAAGGAATAAACAAAGTTTTGAGCTTACGCTCGTTCGAAGTGGACTCATAACAGCATGTTATTTAGTCCTTAACTGGATGACTGTCCTTAGCGTGGGACCAAACGTCCATCTAGCTCTTTGGGAAAAGTTCACATCTCTTTGAATTTCCCAGTAGACTCTGAAACGTTTCAGCAAAAACTTAGAACTTAAAAGAAGATCATGAGAGGAGTGAGACTTTTGTCTTTTTCATTGGTCCATGGACCAGTCGAGTAGTTCACTTGTGTTATCACGACCCAAGGTTACAGCCAGCAGCAGAGAGAAATGTTTAGGAAAAAGACAGAGAATGTTGGAGACATTCTCATGCAAACAACGGATTAACTGTCTTCTTATTTCTAAACAAAACGGTTGGGCCTCTCTGACCCAAACCTTCAACTTTCACACAGCAGTGGACACAGTGATGTGCAGAAGTGACACAGTTTAACTCTTACAGAATAACACAGCTTAAAAGCACACATCATGAAAATGACAAAAGTTATTCTTTTGATTACATTAGAATAAAATCAAAGATAGAAATAGTCTCTTTTGGTGACTATGTTCTCAGATTACAACTAATGGAATAATTTTGTGGTAAATGTCTTGCTTTACTGAGAGGTCAGTAAAGGTCATCTCTGGAACAGTTCAAAAATACACAGATGTATCAAAGTGGACACGGTCATGCCCACTACAATGCTCACAACCACACACAAATGGATGCAGGGATGTATATGTAGATATCATATGCAGATATGTAGATGGATATGTGATATGAATGTATATATATTTGTAGGTATGGGTATGTTTATTTATGGAAATCTACTGCAAGGTCATGAATATTATTAGCCTTTATGCATGTGTATTTTGTTGCTGTGTTTTGTCATGTGCTTTGCAGGATTGCGGACAGAGGTTGGGTATGTTTGCCTTGTGCTCTTTTTGTGGATAATTGTTGTGTTTTGTTGTCTTACTTTCTATCTTTCCTTTCTCTCTTAAAAAAAATCATATTGGTGTGAGAGGATGGCTGTGAGGTGAGAAGGGAGGCCATCTATAAAGGGAAAAAAAAGAGAAAAAGAAAAGAAAAAAGAAATCCCTCATTATTATGACATTATAAGTATTCATTAATATGTCAGTCCAAAAAAATCTGATAACTCAAGGCAAAAACATGGAATAAGGGTCTAGTAGTGGATGGTAATTATGATTTCCATTTTGGATGAGAACGACTAAGGAACAACGACTCAAACGAATCATAACTAATAATTGATTTAAAATTTATCAATAATCCTGACTGAAATATAGCAGCTACTCCTCCACCTTGACCTGTTGTTCTAGTAAGATGAATATTTTAATAATTATCAGGAGTGGATACATTTAACTTAACAAAATCCTCTTGTTGTAACCAGGTTTCAATCATCCAGAACAAATCAATAAAACGCAAGACGTATTGAAAGACAAAAGTTGTCTCAAGCACAATCCAATAGTAGAAAAACAACTGTATTGGGGGTGTTTGTATACTAGAATATAGAACTATGCAACATTAGATAAATCCAGTAAAAACAAAGTACTCCACAAGCAAACAAATTACTCCAGCTACCAGCAGAGAAAACAGGAAGTAGCACAATACCTGTTAGAAGTTGTAGATAAAAGTTAAGAAGATGAGGTTTATTAGGCATCACAACACAAAGACAAACTTAAACAAGATGCATAAACTAATCTAACCTGTTTATACTACACCAACAGACAGGGTGTGATATTGACTTTCATCTGCCTGAGCCTCAGCTGAATTTAACACATCCCATCAATGGTCTCAAAGGAAAACCTTTCAGTTTGACAAAATTATTGCTGAGAGATGCACAGAGGGTTGCTTCTGTTCAAATGGCATTTCCTGTTACTTTCAGCTCCTTCGCTGTTCTCTAACAAGGACAAATCAAATCCCGCTGTGGAGAAGAAAACTATTCATGCAGACTCAAACTGAAAATGTGTGCTGCAAATTGCACTTTGCCTAGAGTGTGTGTGGTTGTGCCAGTGATATAAGAAGTGTTGTAATTGTTGCTTGCCAGTGACAGACTGGGGGATGGATATTCCTTTTTAGCAGCCTATTTCTATGTGTTTGTGATGGGTAAGCAAAATGTCCTTCGGCTGTGCAAAAGCATGAGTGCAATGTAGTATAAGTCTTTAAGGCAGGAATGTCAAAGTCAATTACTGTACTAAGGGCCAATTTCAGAAACTACATTACCTGAAATCAGATACCCAACCTCTTTTCTTCATTACAGGTTCATTTGATGTTCTCTGTTGTGCTTTCAACATCATAATCAAAGATTACTGAAAAGATTCAAGAGCTAGAAATATTTTAAATTTCATATATCATCTTGAGAGCCAGATAAGATGTCAACAAGGGCCACATTTGGCCAACGGGCCTTGAGTTTGACACATATGCTTTAAGGCTTGGGTTGAACATGGCAAAGTATTTAGCACGCAAAGAACTTGTGAGTGCTGGCTTATCACACTTTGATGATCGACCAGAGTCCAATAGAGCATGGAAGTATGCCTTCTCAAGCACTATCAAAGATTTGAACCTCACTGCCAGTGAACAGTTTGATTTAATGTCAAAATGGCTTGGCAAGGAGTCATCTGGATACATCAAACGCCAAAGAGCAGTTCATGTTGACAACCAGAAAGTCGCACTTAAAATGACCTGGGACAGGCTGGATGAATGTTACGGTGCTCCAGAAGTCATAGAAAGTGCCCTCTTCAAGAAGTTGGACAACTTTCCTAAAATCACAAACAAAGACAATTGCAAGTTACGAGCGCTAGGGGATCTTTTCTACTTAATCTACTTCCTCAGACGGCTCAGACGGATCTACTTCCTCAGACGGCTGAGACGAGCTGGTCTGAGTAGCCCAGTTTCCTCTTTCTACAGGTGTGCAGTGGAGAGCATCATGTGCTCCAGCATCAATGTGTGGCATGGGGGCTGCACAGTTGCAGAAAGAAAAGCTCTGCAGAGAGTGGTGAAGGCTGCACAGAAGTCTGTTGGAGTCAGTCTCCCCACCATCACAGACATTTACACTTCAAGATGCAGGAAAAGAGCCACCTGCATCATGAAAGACCCCACTCACCCAGCACACACACTCTTTGCCCCACTCCCCTCGGGACGGAGGTTGAGGAACATCAGGTGTAGAGCCACTGGACTGGGGAACAGCTTCTACCCTGAGGCTGTTAGACTCACGAATAAATAAATAAATAATAAGAATAATCACTGTGAAATATCACATCATGCTGATGCTGATCTGTTTTCTTGTTGCTGTGTTCATCTGTGACCATCTGCTCATAAAGACTCATGTTTGTGCTGCTGTTTGTAATGATGTTTTTCTATTACTCTAGGGCTTGGTGTATTTCTAGATTATGTTTTTCTTGGTTCATATCCTAGATGTTGTTACTGTTTTTCTCTTACATTTTGTTGTTGGATGTAACTGGGACCCTGTGTACATAATCTCATTTCATCACATGTACTACATGCGGTGCAAATGACAATAAAGACTCTCTGACTCTGATCTTTTGATGGAGATACTCTCAGCAAAGGAGGACAGTTACTTACCTGGCTTGGCGAATATGGACACTGCTTGTGGCATCAACCCCATTGTGGAAAAGTTGCCATACAACCTGCAAGAAAATTAGATCAACCAAGGGTCATAGTATAAAGAGGACTCTAAGGTTGGTTCCCCCCTTCTCCTTCTTCACCTCATTTATCTGCTACCAAGCTAAAATAAGAAATGATCCCAGCTTTACTCTTTTAGGAAGTAGCTCTTTGACAGAAAACGCAACTCCTCGTCACCTAAATTTCAGAACCCCAGTTTCGGTGCATAAGACCAAAGTCTCCTCTGAATTTAAACAAAATTAAACACAACTTAAAAATTATGTGGCCAAGCTTCACCCCATCCATAAAAAACCCCACCCCTTAAAGAAGTGTTGTGGCTTCAGGCTAAAGACGATTGAAGAACGCAAAGCTTACTTGAAAGATCAAGGAATCTGTTTTAAATGCTGCTTGTTCACTTCTCATCTTGCACGTGACTGCAGACTCACAATGAAATATGACGAATGTGACAGTGACAAGCATATCACAGCTCTTCACCTGGGTCCACCACAATAGTCTGCCAAAGCTTCAAGCCCCCCCAACATATGACGGTGGGGAGTCTGAAAAGGAGGCTATTACACAAGAACCAGTCGTAAGTCCTATGTGCACTAAGGTTTGTGGTGACCGCTTCAAGTCAAAATCTTGTTCAAAGATATGTCTAGTCAAGGTCTACCCAAAAGAGCACCCACAACAAGCTATCAAAATGTATGCCAGGATTGATGACCAGAGCAACAAATCTCTAGCCAGGTCAGAGTTCTTCAACTTGTTTAAAATCAAAACAGACTCATATCCCTACACACTGAAGACTTATGCTGGCTTAACACCCTACCAAATTGAGGCTGTGAATGGTGAAACTAGTTTTCCGCTCCCAACGCTGGTTGAATGTGATGACTTACCAGATAACCGTAATGAAATACCAACACGAGAAGCAACTCTTCATCACCTGCACCTCAAGAGCCTTGCCAGTGAAATTCCACCACTGGACAACAATGCATAAATTATTTTGCTTGGTAGGGACATTCTCCGAGTTCACAAGGTGAGACAGCAGATCAGTAGTCCTGGTGATGCCCCTTTTACACAAAAACTCGATCTTGGATGGGTGTTAGTGGGTGATGGGTGCCTGGGAAAGGTACATAAACCGAGCGTCCACAATTATAAGATGAACATCTTAGAAGACGGAAGACCCTCGCTGTTCAGACCCTGTGAAAGCCATGTCTATCTCAAGCAAATGGTCAACTTTGACTTAATCACTGGACTCACAGTTGCCATAATGCTGTAGCAGATCACGACTTACTCTGCCTCACAGTCTTTAAAAGAACAGCGGACAATGACAATTGTGCATTCTCCATGGAAGACAAACAGTTTCTGCAAATAATAGACAAGGAGGTTTTCCAGGACAAGTCAAATAATTGGGTGGCTCCACTTCCATTCAAGACCCCAAGGCTGCCTTTGCCCAACAATCGTGAGCAAGCAATGACCCGTCTCTCTCTTTACTACAGCATAAATTACAGCGTAAACCAAAGATGAAAGACCAGTTTATTGACTTTATGCGCAAAATATTTGACAAAAACCATGCAGAGCCAGCATCCTCACTACCAAAAGGAAAAGAGTGTTAGTACTTGCCAATGTTTGGGGTCTATCATCCTAGGAAACAGGACCAAATCAGGGTTGTCTTTGACTCAAGTTCTCAGTACAATGGCATCTCCCTAAACAATGTGCTGCTCAGCGGACCAGACTTAAATAACAGTCTTTTAGGACTTCTCATTTGTTTCAGAAGAGAACGAGTAGCAGTCATGGCCGATATCGAACAGATCTTTCATTGTTTTGTTGTAAGGGAAGACCACCGAGACTACCTGCGCTTCCTCTGGTATCGAAATAATGACCCTAGTAAGGACATTATTGAATACAGAATGAGGGTTCACGTTTTTGGCAACAGTCCCTCTCCAGCTGTAGCAATGTACTCTATTGTCTCAGGAGAGCAACATTGAAGGGAGAACAGCAGTATGGGTCAGACAGCAGACACTTTGTAGAGCGAGAGTTCTATGTTGACGAAGGATTCGTTTCCACATCAACAGAGGAAGAGGCAATTTCTCTGATACGGAAAACCCAAGCATCTCTTTCAGAGTGAAACTTGAGACTTCACAAGATCACATCCAACAGCAGTGAAGTCCTGAAAGCTTTTCTAACTGGAGATCATGCTGGACATCAAAGATCTTTACTTGGATGGAGACACAGTACCCATACAGCGAAGCCTTGGATTGAGTTGGGATGTTAAAAGGGACATATTCACCTTCCAAGTATCCATCAGTTGTCAGGATTTAACTCTGGAGACACCCAATGGTGCAGACAAGAATTCTCAGGGAGCCAGGAATACAAAAAACAGATATTTAATAATAATAAAGAAAAGCGCTGACGGGGTAGCAAACACACTCTTAGGAGACAGGAACACAACAGGGGAAGACCCAACGATGACACGACAAAGGACAGAACTCACAGACAGGTTTATATACACAGACAAGACAGGAAGTGATTACAAACAGCTGGGAACACAAGGAGAAATCAATCAAGACACGGATGAGATAAACAAGGTGCACAGACAAGGGATGACCACAAGATGGAGCCATCCTTATATCAGTGACAAGCCGTTTACAAGATGTGGCGTCTTTTCCACTATAAACAGTCTTTTCGACCCTTGGCTTTGTAGCTCCTGTGACCATTCAAGGCAAATCATAACTGAGGTAACCAACCCTGGATAGAACTGACTGGGACAGCCCACTACCCCAAGACAAAACTGATGTTTAGGAGACATGGAGAGATTCACTGCAAGAATTGCAACATATTAACATCCCTTGAGCTTATACTACTACTTCTTGCTCCAGTGCTAGTCGGAAGGAGTTATGCATTTTCTCAGATGCCTTGACCAAAGCAGTTGGTGCCGTAGCATACCTGAAAACAATGGTTGAAAATGGTCAGATTCATGTGGGTTTCATCTTTGGAAAAGCAAGACCTCTAACTGAACCAACCATACCTAGATTAGAACTCTGTGCAACAGTGCTAGCCATAGAAATGACAGAGCATATCATTCAAGAGATCGACATTCAAATGGATGTTGTTACCTTCTACTGTGATAGTAAAGTGGTGTTGGGCTATATTCATAATCAGTCAAAACGCTTTTATGTGTATGCCCATAAAAGAGTTCAGAGAATCCGTCAGTCTACAGAACCAAACCAATGGAAGTATGTTCCCACGGAGCATAACCCAGCTGATCATGCTTCTAGGTCAGTCCAAGCCTCAAAGCTCACCAGGACCTATTGGTTCACAAGTAACCTAAGAGGTTTAAAAAATTATCTTCTTGGAAGTCCCTACAAAGAGCAGTTGCAACACTCATTCATGTAGTTCGTTCCTTCAAGTCAATAGACAAGATGACCACAGGATGTAGTGGTTGGCACTGGTGTCCAAAACTTTTTATCGCAGATGAGTTGTTAAAGGCAGAAACAGCAATTATTCTTGATGTACAACAAGCCTCCTTCTCTGATGAATTAGAGGTTCTTTTGAAGGAAGCTGATGTGGTGAGATGGTGTTCCACTTCCCCCTCCCTTCTACTCTGCATACCTGGTGCAGCTAGATGCATACCTGGTGCAGCTAGATGCACATCAAGTGCAACTAGATGGGCACCATTGATTAGTGGGTGGGGCAGACTCCCCTATAGCTGGGTAGGCTGCTATGGGATGTGTGTGTCTTTGTTTCCCTCCCTGCTGCTCCAGTGGTTGCTTCATTCTGCTGGTGCTCTTGGTCTGCTCGTCTGAGATCTGTTGCTCTGCTGGCATTGCCGGCTGGGTGGGGATTGTTGTGGCGTGCAGTTAGGCCCACGCCTGCTGACTTACTTCCTCCCAGGTTTGGCTGTGTCTCCACCTCTGGGCACCTGATTTTGCTGCTTGGAACCGCAGTGCTGTGGACGCTCTGCTGTTTTGTCTTCTCTTGTTTCTTTTGTCTTGTCCTGTATTCATAGTGTGTTCGGACACTTTCAACAAGACCCGTATTGGATGGGCAGGTTGTGTGGGCAGAGCATTGCTTCTCTGACTCAGTTGAACAGAGCATCTGGACTGGACGACGATGACTGAGGATGGTTTAAAGTGTCTGCCATTATTCCTGAGTCTTCCTATTTTTACAAGGACCGAGTGGTGGACTTGAATCCTTGGCTTTGAGGAAATAACTCTTTTACAGGAACTGAGTGGTGGACATGAAACCTCAGTTTTAAAGAAATCGTTTTCAATGAAATTGTGTTAATAAATATTGTAAATTTGCTTAGTTTGTGTTCTGGTGTATTGGATAACTTAAAGGAGCAAGAGTTCCACCTTCTGGTCACATTTGGCATTGCTGGAAGGATTCACCATTGAACACAGACTTTATTTTAGTTTAGTTTTAACTTGTTGGGTGTGTTTTTAAATGTGGTAAGACAAGACAGCAGTAGTTGTCCAAGGGAAGACCTATTTGTGGGTTTGGAGTTTTATTTCCTACTGGTGTTCTGTTTTTTGTTTCTGTTTTTTTTCCTTCTTTTTTTTCTCCCTTTTCTTCTCTCTTTTTTTTCTTCTTCCCTACAGGTATGTAGGAGGTGGCGCAGCTGCCGGTGGATGGAGTTGGTCAGCAGAAGGCGACGGCTGAGGGTTTGCCTGGTGCCGCTGCTTCCTCGACTGTGGTTGGTGGTGTCATGCCTGTTTGCGCTATAGTTGCTAAGTGGTTGGTGGTTGTGCCCAGGGACTAACAGTGTCTCATGTCTGGTAGTGGGACTGGCATTGTGATCAGCGAGTGGATCAAAGAGGCCCCAATCGTGTATTCGGGCCCGCCATTTGTCAGCAGCGGATGAGGTTTGCTTTCTTTTTATACATCTAGAGGGGGCAGCAGGGGAGGAAACAAAAGTACCACACTAATGTAGAGAGGAATGACCCCGGTGGGGGAATAGCAGGCTTACCACTAGCAGCTGCGTCAAAATTGTTGGTATCTTGTCCAGTTGAGGTCTTAACCCTTCAGGGCATAAGATGGCTAATTATAGCTCTATTTTAGAGTTGGATGTTAATCTTTGTGGCAAGGTGTTTCTGCATGGTGGGATTCGGGTGGTGAAAGATCCCACTAATGCTGGTTCTTCAGTTCATGCCTTTAAAATGGACTATGACTGAGCAAGTTAGGGAATATCTTTTTGGGCCATTGGTGTATGGTCTATTTAGATACAATGTTGTGAGTTTTTTCATTCAGCCAAGCTTAGTGCCATGGAGTACTGCTGGGCTGTTCAACTTGCTGCTTTTGATTTTCATATTTATGAAGTAGCGTTCTGAATGCAGCAATACTGAAGTGTACAGGTCCATCGTCGGGGCGACGGTGCAACAAAAGGGGGTAGAATGTGGTGAGATGGTGTTCCACTTCCCCCTCCCTTCTACTCTGCGCACCTGGTGCAGCAAGATGCGCACCTGGTGCAGCTAGATGCGTATCAGGTGCAACTAGATGAGCACCATTGATTAGTGGTCGGGCAGACTCCTTTATAGCTGGGTAGGCTGCTATGGGGTGCGTGTATCTTTGTTTCTCTCCCTGCTACTCCAGTGGCTGCTTCATTCTGCTGGTGCTCTTGGTCTGCTCGTCTGAGATCTGTTGCTCTACTGGCATTGCCGGTTGGGTGGGGATTGTTGTGGCGTGCGGTTAGGCCCTCGCCTACTGACCTGCTTCCTCCCAGGTTTGGTTGTGTCTCCACCTCTGGGCACCTGATTTTGCTGCTTGGAGCCGCAGTGCTGTGGACGCTCTGTTGTTTTGTCTTCTCTTGTCTCTTTTGTCTTGTCCTGTATTCATAGTGTGTTCGGACGCTTTCAACAAGACCGGTACTGGATGGGCAGGTTGTGTGGGCAGAGCATTGCTTCTCTGACTCCATTGAACAGAGCATCTGGACTGGACGATGACAACTGAGGATGGTTTAAAGTGTCTGCCATTATTCCTGAGTCTTCCTGTTTTTACAAGGACCGAGTGGTGGACTTGAATCCTTGGCTTTGAGGAAATAACTCTTTTACAGGAACTGAGTGGTGGACATGAAACCTTAGTTTTAAAGAAATCGTTTTTAATGAAATTGTGTTAATAAATATTGTAAATTTGCTTAGTCTGTGTTCTGGTGTATCGGATAACTTAAAGGAGCAAGAGTTCCACCTTCTGGTCACACTGATATTTCCAAAAGAAACTCAGTGACTAAGCTAAATCCGACTGTGGACTCCAAAGGCCTGCTAAGGATCAGATGTAGACTTAAGCTTGTTGATTTAAGCAACAGAGAAAAGCATCCAGTCATTCTTTCAGGAAAACACTATGTGGCCACGTTGCTCATCAGACATTATCATGAGCAGGTTGAACATCAAGGTCAGACTTTCAATGATGGTGCCATTCGAGCTGCTAGCATATGGCATATGTGTGGCAAGCGCTACATAAGGGCTGTTCTTCATGCATGTGTCATCTGTTGAAAGCTTCGTAGGAGAAGGGGCTGTACTCTTCACTTGCATGAGTACACGTGCAGTCCAAATATAAGTGCTTGAGTCCTTAGACACTTCTTCATTCATCAACTCCTTGAGAAGATTTTTTGCAATCCATGGTCCGTCCAAGCAGCTACACTCATACTATGGGACCAATTTCATTGGTGTTTGCAGAGAGTTGGAGTTCCATAAAGTGGTGACAGAATCAGAAGTCCAGAGGTACACAAACAATCAAGGATACACATAGAGCTTCAACCCACCTCACTCCTTGCACATGGGCGGTGTGTGGGAATGCATGGTAGGAATTGCAAGGAGAATCTTGGACTCAATGCTGATGCACACTCCCTCCTCCAGTTTGTCCCATGAAGTCCTGTGCACCCTGATGGCAGAAGTAATGACCATCATCAACTTCAGACCTCTAGTTTCTGTTTCCTCAGATCCAAAAGTTCCTTAGATACTTACCCCAACAATTCTTCTCACTCAGAAGCAGAATGTTCCACCTCCTCCAGGGACATTTACTGAAAGGGATCTGTACAAGCAACAGTGGCGTCAAGTTCAAAGATTGGCTGACGAATTCTGGAATCGTTGGAAACGTGAATACCTGCAGACACTACAACCTCACCACAAATGGCAAGCGTCAAGTCCTAACATTGAAAAAGATGACGTTATTTTACTGAAGGATGACCATACATGCCGTGATGACTGTTCTCTGGCTCTCATAACAGAGACGTTCTCAGGCAGTGACAGCAAGGTCTGCAGAATTGAGATCAAGGTCGTGAAGGATGGATCTGCCAAAAGGTTTCTCAGGCCTGCAACAGAAGTTGTTGCGCTTCTAAAAACAAAGGACTGATAAGTTTATAAGCTTATGGCTTAAGTATTAATATGTGGCATCCTCACAGATACCAGGCGGGGAGTGTTCTGCCCTTTAATGTGTTATAAGCACTTAGTGTTAATTTGGTTTGTCTATTCGGTAAATAATTTAATTTTGAAGGTGAGTTTGGACATGTAACAGGAAGTTAGCCATCTTGTTTATTTCTCAGTCAGCAACATGTAAGGAAGTCCATCCATTGCCATCTGCTTTCTGTTTAAGCCATCGACACCATAGACATTATATATAGGTAGACTGAGCATAGCCTGCTCCGGCGCAGGATTTTGGGCAGCCATCTTGGCGCTGTCACCCTCGTACTTTGCTGCATACAAACTAACAGAAAATGCCTCACCACTGCTCGGTTTATTCGTGTTCAAATCGAAACACTATTGATGTCAGGGACCGGGGGATAACTTTTCACAAGTAAGATGAACATATTATTGTTAGTATTTTGTGAATGTAATATTACTGTACTGTATTCAAAGTCAAAGTCAAAGTCAACTTTATTGTCAGAACTACAATATGTACAGGACATACACAGGATTGAAATTGCGTTTCTCTCAGTCCCTCGGTGCAACAGTAACCATCTAAACACTAAACACTAAAACATTTAATAAACATAAGCATAAAATAGTAAAAGTGTAACACTGTCCTGAGTTTTTTCATAGTAGTATAAAAGTATGAAAATTTACACCAACACTGAAACACCAAACACCCCTAAAACACCAAACACCCAATGAACATAAGCATAAAATGAAATAATAAAAGTGTAATACTGTCCTGAGTTTTTGCATAGTAGTATAAAAAGTATAAAAAGTATATCTATAAAATAAACTGAAGGTTCTAGCATTGACATTTGCAAAGAGTGGCACAGCAGCATATGAGTTAATGTACACAGTATATGTATGAGGTAGTTGATGTTGGTATAGAGGCAAAGTGGCATATGCAGTAAGGCACATAAGGCACATTTGGCATCCTTAGATAAGGCTAGTCAGAGAATACTGTATATGTATCAGCAGTAGTGTAGATATAAAAGTAGTGTAAATGTAAACAGTAGTAATAAATGTAAAACAGTAGTAATAAATGTAAACCGTATTAATAAATGTAAACAGTGAATGTAAACAGTAGTATGACTATAGGCAGTAATGTAATACAAACATTAGTGCAAATATGAGAAGTAGTGCAAACTGAATGAGCACATGACCGAGAGTTTAGTGATGAATAACCCGTTTGATGACACAGGGTTCAGTGTTAAAAACTTTGTGTTGAGTGATAATGTGTGAGAAAGTTTTTGTGTTAAGATAGTTCAAATGGGAGAGGAGGCAGAGCAGGCAGAGTGTTTAGAATTCTGTCTTCCTGATGAACAGAGCTGTCTCTCAGTCTGCTGATAAGAGCCTGGAGACTCTTCAGTCTCCTCCCTGATGGTAGCAGTCTGAAGCGGCTGTGTAGTGGGTGTGTGGGATCACCTGCCGTGCAGAGGGCTTTCCGAGTGAGGCGTTTGCTGTGTAAGTCCTGCAGTGAGGGCAAGGAGGTGCCGACGATCTTCTCAGCTGCTCTCACGATGCGCTGGAGGCTCTTGCGGCATGATGCAGTACATGCACCAAACCACACCGTGATGCAGCTGGTCAGGACACTTTCTATGGCACCCCTGTAGAAGGTGCACATGATGGGGGTTGAAGCTCCAGCCCTTTTCAGCTTGCGGAGAAAGTAGAGGCGCTGGTGAGCCTTCTTGGCCAGTGCTGCAGTGTTCCTGCTCCAGGACAGGTCCTTCGAGACGTGCACTCCCAGGAACTTGGTGCTGTCCACTCTCTCCACTGCGGTGCTGTTGATGGTCAGAGGGGCATGTTGTGCATCCCTCTTCCTGAAGTCCACAACAATCTCCTTTGTCTTCTCCACGTTGAGAGTGAGATTGTTGTGTCCGCACCACAAGGCCAAGCGGCTCACCTCGTTCCTGTAGTCCGTCTCATCGTTGTTGCTGATGAGACCTACCACTGTTGTGTCGTCCGCAAACTTGATGAAGTGGTTGGAGCTGTACGATGGTGTGCAGTCGTGTGTTAGCAGGGTGAATAGAAGGGGGCTCAGCACACATCCTTGTGGGGCCCCTGTGTTCAATGTGATGGTGCTAGATGTGTTACTCCCGATCCGTACTGTCTGTGGTCTCCCGGTCAGGAAGTCTAGCAGCCAGTTACACATTGAGGTGTTCAGCCCCAGACTGTCCAGTTTATGGATGAGCTGTTGGGGGATGATGGTGTTGAATGCCGAGCTGAAGTCGATGAACAGCATTCTAACATAAGAGTCCTTCGTGTCCAGATGTGTGAGAGCTGTGTGGAGGGCAGAGGAGATGGCATCGTCGGTTGAGCGATTAGGTCGGTATGCAAATTGGAAGGGATCCAGGGAGGCAGGGAGGACAGATGTGATGCTTTTCATGACTAGCCGTTCAAAGCACTTCATCAGGATGGGGGTGAGTGCTACTGGGCGATAGTCATTGAGGCATGCGGGCGTTGCCTTCTTTGGGACAGGGATGATGGTGGTGGCTTTGAAACAGGTGGGGACGATGGCCTGGCTCAGTGAGATGTTAAAGATGTCCGTGAAGACCGCTGCGAGTTCCCCTGCACAGTCCTTCAGCACACGACCAGGTATGTTGTCAGGACCAGAGGCCTTCCGGGCATTAATCTTGATAAATGATCGCCTTACGCTGTCTGAGGACAGCGCCAGCACCTGGCCATCAGGAGAGGGGGGGAGTTTATGTGCAGGTGTGCTGTTACTTGCCTCAAACCGAGCAAAGAACTCATTCAGTTCATTCAGCGTAGAGGTTGAGCTGTCACAGGTCTGGGGGGGTGGTTTGTAGTTTGTGATGGTCTGTATTCCCTGCCACAGACTGCGTGTATCCTTGCTGTCCTTGAAACGGTGAGCTATTTTCCTGGAATACTGCTTCTTGGCCTTTCTGATGCCCCGGGCCAGGTTCTTTCTGGCTGCCCTCAGGCCCACCTGATCTCCCACTTTGAAGGCAGCATTCCTGGCTCTCAGGAGTCTGTAAACCTCAGCTGTCAGCCATGGCTTCTGATTAGCCCGAACAGTGATGGTCTTGAGGTTAGTTACATCATCAATGCACTTGGTGATGTATGAACATACAGTGTCTGAGTACTCCTGGAGACATAAGTTGTTGTTTGTGGTAGCAGCTTCTTTGAACATACCCCAATCTGTGGTGTCAAAACAGTCCTGGAGTGCCTCTGAAGACCCCTCTGGCCACACTCGTATCTGCTTGCGGACTGGTTTTGTGACTTTCACCAGTGGCCTGTATGCTGGCTTTAGCATAACACAGATATGGTCAGAAGCACCAATGTGGGGGAGGGGGAGGGCTCTGTAGGCATTTTTCATGGTGGTGTAAACTTGGTCCAGTGTGTTGTTTCCTCTTGTTGCAAAGTTTATGTTTCTGTATGTTTTTGGAAATACACTCTTTAAATCTGCTTGGTTGAAATCACCAGCCGTGATGAGAAAAGCATCAGGATGGGCTGTTTGCTGCTCGCTGATGTGCAGATATAGTTCATTCAGTGCCTCACTTCTAACTTTGCTGTTGGAGCTTGGAGGAATATATACAGCAACAATCATAACAGCTGTAAATTCCCTCGGTAAATAGAACGGTCTGCATTTAATAGTCATAAACTCCACTAAAGGTGAGCAGTGTTTGTGGACCACAGCAGCATCCAGGCACCATGCTTTGTTGATGTAAACACACAGCCCCCCTCCGCGTCTCTTACCTCCCTCGAGGGTTCGGTCCGCTCTGTAGCATGTTAGCTCCCCTAGCTGAACAGCATGGTCCGGAACGTTGTTGTTGAGCCACGTTTCCGTGAATACAAACACACAGCAGTCTCTCACAGTCTTTTGTGTCGTTCGTAGCAGGCGTATATAATCCAGTTTATTGTCCAAGGAGCGCACGTTAGCCAAAACCATGGATGGGATCGCCGGTTTGTGTGGGCTAGCTGCTAGCCTAGCTCCGATACCTCCGCGCTTACCCCGCTTCTGCTTCCTGTTGCGCCGCTTGTCGCGTTTCCAATGCGGGCGCGATGGAGGGAGGCTCGGTGCTGGCTCCCAGAGCAGGTCGCCGTCACTCCGCTTGTTGCGCTTCCATTGCGGGCGCGATGAGGCGAGGCTCGGTGCTGGCTTCCAGAGAAGGCCATAGTTCCGTATCTTCTCCCAGAGTTCGCTGTTTATTCCCAAATGAGCGTGTTTTCCAACATCAATCAGGAACTTACGGCTGTACTTGCGTTCTTGAACACACGTAGACATGACGGAGACGTGACGGCACATTGCGGCATGTAGGACAAAGACAAAAACACCGTGTTCTCAGGAGAGATAGTAGCCGCAGCGAGTGCTCGCGCCACCATCTTGGATTTATGCCCACAGCAAAATGACAACAAATGTTAGCTACCGGTGTTCAGCCAGCAATGACTGTTAGCTGATATTTGATGACAGGAATATGTTTCAAACAGACCTACTCACAATTTCTGTAGCTTTGGTTAATTATCATTATCAACAAATATTAATCAAATTTGGAGTTTTATGTTCTTTGAAATAAGATCAATAATAGTGAGTGTAACATTTTTTTCTGAATGCTCAGCTTAAGAAGGCAACAAGGCTCCTTAGTTTCAACTGTTGCCTTTTTATTTTTGCTTTGTTATAACAGTTATGTGCAGATTAGCCAGTACAAAATAACTTCAATGAACTCACTAAATCACAGTATATGAATAAAATAACATGGACCTCATTCAGACAATGTTTTTGTGGACACACTCCCAGAATCACGTTTTTGTTTTAAAGGTTTCCAAAAGATAAAGAGATGAGGAAGAGGTGGGAAATAGCTTTGAGGAGGGATGGATTCACTGCAAGTGATTCATCTGTTCTATGCTGTGAGCATTTCAAAAAGGAGGATTTTAACAGAACTGGTCAGATTGTCAGAAAGAACTGATGTGATACCATCAATTTTCAGCTTCACAGTTCACCTTCAAAGAGTAGGTGCATTATTATAAGTTCATTAGCATTCATAAATGTACATAATGTTAGTCTTAAGGGATGGTGAGATATGTGTGTTTATGTACAGGTAGTATATACCGGTACTGTAAAGTCCATATTCATAATGTTTTTACATTTAAGTATATAAAATATACTTCATGAATGTGCTCAAATGTTATGTCGTATGATTAACACATGTATTGTGTCCCTGTTTTCCATTCAAGGTGGCTGGAATAACAACCCATCAGCAAGCCAGTTCCAGGCCATCTTCCACCGGCTGATGGTTTGGTGTGGGGTTACACCCAGTGAGACTGGCAATGTGGCAGCACAAGACAACACTGTGTCCCTGTCTGCTGTTGAGTCCAAGGAAGAGCATCCCTGTCCTTTTACCAGCATTTCAGCTGTTCTGTATGACCATAGCTATCTTCCGACCAAGTTTGGTGGTCTGGTTGAAAATGCTTTGGTCTACATAGCCGGATTTGTCGTGAGGCAGATTCTGTGTAAACTAACTTGTGACCTGTGTCGTGTCCGTCTGATCCAAGATGCTACACCGTCTTCATTTGATGAGAGCTACCACCTTCTCACTCTGAAAAACAATGGCGGGTTAGTGATTCCCTCACAAGGCGTAGTGAAGGTGGTGAGAGCTGCGGAGAGGGTGATTCGTGGTGCTTCACAAAAGCATCCTCCAAAGCTGTCCTCCGTCACATATATCATCCGTGAGGAGATCGGAACAGAAGATGTTTTACAGCTTGGCATTGACAATCATCATTCCAACTTGTTGTCATTTATATATATATATATATATATATATATATATATATATATATATATATATATATATATATATATATATATATATATATATATATATATATATATACAGGGAACCCCCGACCTACGAACGAGTTTGGGACCTAAGAACCGTTCGCAGCTCGATCCGTTCGTAGGTAGGGGGTGAAAATTATATTTAAAAAAAAAAATTATTCATTCATTCAACCTTTATTTATCATGCTAACGGAGCGCGCGCACACATTTAAGCATGTAAAGTAGTGTACTGTAATGTTAAACATTGCTATTCACATTTACAGAATAAATAAAAATATATTTTCTTACTTTGAGATGGTCAAAGCCGACATAGGTTGCCATGCGTTGATTGTTTTCGGGCCAAGCAGCGCGGGGGCCGGCAAGCCACCGCAGCTGCTCCAGACCTGTGTTAGCTAGCTGGCTAGCTTCTGCTAGCCAAGCCATGAGCTAGTGTTGGAGCGGCGGCGCGATCAATCTGCAGCTGCTGCTCCAGCCGCTGCTCCAGCCTGAGACGTCCACAGAGCTATTCCAGCTAGTAATTAATCCATATGATGCGATCCTGGTCACCAGTGTTCAAAAGGCCGGCTCCCGTGTTAGCTCCAGTGTTAGCTCTGGAGCTAGCCAGGCCGGAGGTGTAGCCAGGCCGGCCGGAGGTGTTCGCACGGCGGCCTGGCACGATCGGCGATAAATCCGCTGCTGCTTGAGACATCCACAAAGTTCACAGAGACGTTTCCAGCTAGTAATTAATCCATATGAAGCCATCCTGGTCACCAGTCTTCGTCCGGCTCTCGGCAGCTAACCTAAGATGGCGTCCGGTGTTCTACATTAATTTGTGACCGGAGACCCCAGTGACTGAACCTAAAATAGCGTCCGGTGTTCTACATTAATTTGTGACCGTGTAAACTGAAGACCTACTTCCTGTTGCCCAAGATTGCTCAAAAATTGCTCAAAAATGATCAGAAATGATCTTTTTTATCATAATTATTATTTATAAAGCCTTTAAAACAACCAGAGCTGCAACAAAGTGATGTACACATGAAATTAAGAACATTTAAACACAAAAAAAAAAAAAAAAAATTTTTTTTTTTTTTTTTAAATTCATATTTTTATTAAATATGATATGTTCGTAGGTCCCGTGGTTCGCAGGTCGATGGGGTCGTAGGTCGGGGGTTACCTGTATATATATATATATATATATATATATATATATATATATATATATATATATATATATATATATATATATA
>JBBPBX010010863.1:33517-50248 GCA_038048925.1 Garcialebias charrua | reverse complement strand
ATATACACACACACAATTATTATTGTTATTATTTATTATTATTCTCTACAAGAATCCAGTCTTCGTATACATACTTGCAACCTAGATATGGGCACCAGGGACCCCCCACAACTCAAAAAGGAAGAAGCGAGTAAAAATAATGGATGGATAGATGGAAGGAATCCAGTCATTTCATTTGTCTAAAAAACAACAACAACAACAACAACAACAACAACAACAACAACAACAATGGTTAATAATCATTGGATGTTTTTAGTTTCATAATTTCACACTTACAGGCCAGAAAAGCTGCCTCTAACAAATTTAAGTGGCCCATGGGCCACCAGTTGATAATGGCAGTTGCAGCAGCTTTCGCAGCTCTGGATACGTTTAATTAAGTGCACAAAGGTGCAAAAGGCTCTTTTGACCATAAAGGTTGCAGACCCCTGTTTTTGGTCCTTGATTGAGTTTAGTGTGCTATTGCTTAAAGCAAAATTTTCCATTCAGTTTTCCCCTTCATCTTGATGCAGCATGTTAGGATTTAAATATTGGGAGTCTGTTTTTCTTTACATCAGTATAACTGTTCGGGACTTGAATCATATGTCTCTTTTCACTTGTTTAAAATGTTTGACTGGTGTTAGGTTTTATTATTTCAGAACACAGGACTAGAGATAATGCATCATTCATTGAACATTTAATACTTGTCTGTGAGGGAAAGCCCCTCGTGAAACCAGCACAAGCTGTACAAAGAAGAAGTCAAACATGGTTCACATGTAAGTACATGCATGTAAAAATGTGAAAAGAAAATCTCACGGCATTAACAAATGATACATCTGTGGTGGACTAATTTATATTAGACCGGCTCTACAACTACAATGTAAATACTTTTTAGTGAAAATTCTAATTAAGATATCCAGAAATGTTAATAAGGACAAATGCACTAATTGTGACATCGGAAGTCAAATGTCTATTTCACGTTAGGAAAAGTGTTTTCATTTTACTTAGAACAAATTACTTGTACATTTTAAAATTGCCACCTGTACATTTAATAATTTTTGATTTCATTATATTATTCTATTGCAGTCTCAGTTATAGGGATTGAAATAAACTTTTCAACAGTAGGATTTAGTTTTCTGGTGTTCGTAATTTTAATTCTACTTTTCATTTGACCAAGGAAGTTGTCTATAATAAACAACAAAGGAAGCATCTGTGGCTTGAATAATGACTTTAAACAATACTTTATTTCTCTCAAGAGGCAAGAGATCTAATATTTCTGTAAGGATCTATGAAGATATTTCCAGGTTTTTACTTTTTTGATTTGTTCTTAATGCATCCTACGCGCTCATGTTGTTACTCTTTATTGTGTAAATTACAAGGATTGTGAATTTATGTTACCCACCTTCTTCTTTTACCGTGTTGCTGTCGTTTTATTTTTGTGGTTGTTTGTTTTGTTTTCTTAGATAGTTGTTTTTGTTTTTCTTCTTTCTTGTTGTTGACATATATCCTCTACGATAGTTTTGTATTATGTAATTAATTAATAAAGTTTGGGGAAAAAAGTGGTTTGAATCAGAGCCCTGGTTTGAATAAATGCTCAAACGACTTACCATACCGCTTTAGACCCCTCCCTTTTTAGAAGACCGGTTGCGTAGCAACGACTAAACTTCGACACGTACATTGTTAAACTTCTGTTGGCCCGTTTAGTATTTATTTTCGCTTTGTATTTGATTTAGTGCTGCTTTTACCAACTACAATGTCCAAAACGCAAATAAAGAAAAAGGACTCGTCAAGCAAGGTGTCTTTATCTGACCGGCGTACAGAGTGAGTTTAAGCTAACTTCGCTACATAGTTGGACGGACATGCAAAAAAGCTGCTAGCATCTTAAGAAATTCGGTTAATATTAGCTTGCCACGTGCAGGTTCCATAAGTTAAATTGCCAGAGGAAAAACAGCAATACATGACAGAATTTGTCGTGGTTTCAGTGCTGCTGCGTCTGTGGCTAATTCGTCAGAGACCTTCGGAGGTGTGGGGAGACACAGCTTCCCCATTTGGCCTGAGTGGATTGATGCTGAAATCAACAAGGAGAAGTGGGACTCCTGTAAAGGACCTGAAGACAGGAAGTCAATCAGAAGTCCTAATTCTGTACATACTTTAAAGTTACAATATTTACAAATTGTCATGTCTCAGTGTAAACTGGATTGGTTTCCCTTTTATTTCACATTCCCCTTATAGCTGCCATATTTTGAAGATCCGGAGGGGAAAGTTCCTCTGCCTTCAACTTTGAAGGTGCACAGCTGGAAGCGTCCCGCAGAGTTTGTTGTTGAAAAGGTAACTCAAGTTTCACACATTTGTAAGATGCATGTCTTACTATGATAAAATAAAACAGTGTACTTGATGAAAACTTAATGCAACTGACCATAATTCTGTCACATTAAACCCACAAATACATGTCAATTGTAATAGGTTCTGCAAAGAAATACTGGGTCCAAATGTTCGAGTACAGTACTTTGAGCTACACCGATCTAAACATACTGCAGGCCTATTTTCAAACTCATACCTCTTTAGCAGGGGTCTGCAGCCTGTGGCTCTGGGGCCACAAATGGCTCTTTGGTCCATCTACAGCGCCCTTTCAAGTTTTTTTTTTTTTCATTCAACCTTTATTTATACAGGCTAGCCTCGTTGAGCCACGGGGACTCATTTACAAGAGGGACCTGTCTCACTCACACCCAGGGTCAATTTAGAGTTACCAATCAGCCTAACATGCATGTTTTTGGACTGTGGGAGGAAACCGGAGCACCCGGAGAAAACCCACGCATGCACGGAGAGAACATGCAAACTCCACCCAGAAAGGCCCCCGGGCCGGGATTTGAACCTAGGACCTGCTCGCTGAGAGGCAGCAGCTCTACCAGTTGTGCCACCGTGCTGCCCAAAACTAACATAACACTGGATTTTATCTTGGCTTTAGCTTCTCAATAGACAGTTATTTTACTTCTATTACTATTTTTAAAAAATTGTTAGCAAACTGAAAGCAAACAAACTTTGTGTGCTTTAGCGGTTTCCAGTCATTTTACATTGATTTATACTAGACTGTCAAATAAAAAAATGTGTTTTCTAACGAAAACCATACAGTTATATACCCAGCATCACAATTTGAAAATGTCTTCCTTTTTGCTTCACAGTTTGTATAAGGAGACGATTATCTCATCGCCTGCCTCCAATAGTTTAATTGCTTCACTCCACTTTTCTTGTGCAATATTCAGCAATTACTGGAAGCTTCCTGTTATTTTGAATCAGACCTTGCTGTATCATACGCTGCCTTTTCACTCAACTCGTTGAAACATTTCATTAGTTTCATACTAAAAGAAGCTAATCGCAAATGCAATTAGCCACACAGATGAAAGTGGCAGCTCATCTGTGATGTTCTTTCTCCAGCAGTCTACATTTCTGCATTTTCAAAGGCAATTGTGACTTTTTTAACAATGTTATTTTATGGCTATTTTACTGTAATAATGAAAAGTGCCATGTATTATTTATATGACAATAATGGGGTACAGTCCAATATGTCTACAACAAAAATAATAATGTGCTTGAATTTAGGAACTCACTGTGGTTGACAACCAAAATAATTTTGACCTCATCTCCCCCAACCATCATCTCTTCTATTGTGAGGTTAGTTTTCAGCATGATTTGTAAAGGTTTGAAGGTATTAGTTTTTGCCTAGTTTTGATTAGCACTTAAAAAAGACAATTTAGATGTCCACTGAGAGATTTTTACCTGCAACAAAATAATAAATAAATACAAAGTATATATTTACTCTTTCTCTCACCTCTTAAGCTGATGAGATGGATCGTCAGTGAGATTTATATTGTTTGGATGCTTCATGACCATACATCTACGCAGCAAGAAGGTTGGAAACCATGGGAGCACATCTTCTCCCTGTGCAAGGTGGTGAAAGGTCAT
This sequence comes from Garcialebias charrua, assembly GCA_038048925.1. Classification (NCBI taxonomy): domain Eukaryota; kingdom Metazoa; phylum Chordata; class Actinopteri; order Cyprinodontiformes; family Rivulidae; genus Garcialebias; species Garcialebias charrua. Next base: position 46,312 of record JBBPBX010010863.1, on the reverse strand, counting down.
GTGCCACTGTACAACAGCTACGGGAAGTACGCAATCAGACTTTACTGGATGGTAAGTCTTAAAAAACACATAAATGCAGACAGATATTTTCACCAAAAAATCAAACAAACAAATAACATTTTTTGAAAATTCCTTTTGATCTGGTAGGAGACGCTAAAATTGTGTCACCACTTCAGAAGTTGTCCCTGTCACAACCTCTTTGTTAATCATGCATGTTTAGGGGCAGCACAGTTGCATGGCATAACATTTAAATTTATTTTTGTAGCGGATCACATGGTTCAGCAGATGAAAGGAGAACGGCGTAGATGGGGAAGGGGAGGGATGGTAAAGCGTTATCCTTAGAGCTCAAATCAATCAGTCTCACTGTAGCACCAAAACGGACGAGGCTTTACTGCCTATTGAATAGATAAGGCCTAACAGGAGTCAGCTGCTTTTTGAACAGCAAGGCTCAAGTAGGATTTCTCTGCTCGTGACGTTTCAAGTAGACACAAGGCTTGGGCGGTTTTATTCAAAGCAACGTCATTCATTCTGATTTTATACAAGTTTTAGAATTTTACACTCCACATTAAAGGTCATATTTGGGATACAGTACAGTGAGTTTTCTTTTGTGTGTAACCCCAGATCTCTAAGCAAAGGGCACTACATCGTTTTAAGAGAGCAAACTTTCACAACTGAGTTATTAATAAAGAATGAAAATCAAGGCCAAGTTTTTTTTGTCTGTTTCACAATTATATATTTTTTTTCTTTGACAAACAAGCATGACACAGTTAAGCAACACTTGCTGTGCCATCCCTATTCATCCCAACAGATGGAAGTTGTGATGCTATTAAGCATCCAGCCTTTACTACCCCCATTTTTCTTTCTTTTTGTTCGTACTCTTCTGCTTTTTCTCAATTATCACTTATTTATCCAAGTATTTTCTTTTTGTTCACTCTTATTCTTTCCTAAGTGTCTGAAACAATCTTAACAATGTCTCTCTGATACTCTTGCTAAGTGCTACAGTGACCTTGATAATTACTAATTATTGTCAAATTTTAAACAATATTATCGTGTATCCCAATAATTTTCTGAGACAATTAATCGCCCAGCAAAATTTGTTATTGTGACAGGCCTACTAAGTGCTTAGTGCATTCTTAGTGTAGCGTATTTCTTAGTTCATATCTTAGATCTTACTGTTTTTATTTTATAATTTATACTTTTGTTGGATGTAACTGGGACCCTGTGTACACAACTTCATTCCACCACATGTACCACATGTGATGCGAATGACAATAAAGAAACCTTGACCTTGAAAAAAAATGACCTTTGTTCATTTTACTGAGGTAATTCTCTCTGTGACTTACTTATAAAAAGGAAAAAAAAATCAAATATTTACATTAACTTTTTTCCAACCTATTATGGAAAGTAAGTTCTAGTTGAAGCATCACTAGGCCTGTCGCGATAAACAATAAATCAATTAATCGCATGATAAATTAAAATGATCGACCTCATATTCATTTATCGGCTTTATCGTTTTTTCGTGTCCCTCTCTATTAAAGACTGCTCAACTCCAGTGCTCTTCACTGATCCATCCCTTTCTCTTTAAAATCCATTTTAACCATCCAAAAATCACATTTTTGGATTGTTAAAAGCAGCTAAGCTGAGAAGCTAAGCTACGAACTAAGCTAACAGGCTGCCCTCGGGGGAAAAAACCTCCATCTTGTCAAAGCTCCAAAGCACCTCCCTCCCATTTTTCTTAGACAGATGCTTGCTCCCTCAGTATCCGTCCTTCAGTTCAACCATCTTATACTGCCATCTACTACATGCAAAACAAAAACATTTATTCTTAAATTTTACAGTAATGACTAATTATTGTCAAATTTCAAACAATATTATCGTTTATTACATTAATTTCTGAGAACCCAGACCCAGACCAGTGGCCATTCCATATGTTGCAGGGGTTTCAGAGACATTGAGACGTTTATTTTCTAAACACAACGTCCCAGTGGCTTTTAAACCTCAAAATACATTACGGCAAAAACTGGTTCATCCCAAAGATCCAGTCCCCCGGCAAAAACAGAGTAACATTGTGTATGCTGTTCAGTGTCAGGAGGGCTGTGATCAGTCTTATATCGGGGAAACTAAACAGCCACTGGCCAAAAGGATGGCCCAGCACAGAAGATCAACATCATCAGGTCAGGACTCTGCAGTCTACACTCATCTCCAGGCCAGCGGTCACTCTTTCAGGGATGAAGATGTTCACATCCTTGATAGAGAGGAACGATGGTTTGAGAGAGGAGTAAAGGAGGCCATCTTTGTGAAAAGAAACCGCCCATCATTAAACAGGGGTGGAGGCCTCCGAGTTCAACTGTCCCCCTCCTACAATGCTGTGATTGCTGGTATCACTCAGCCCTCTGTGAATAGCAAACAACCATCAGGGTGCTAACGATCCATTGTTAGGCTGATGGTCCTCCTTGATCATGTGAGCAGCTGGTTTCAGGCTGTCATCAGCCAACTGGTTGTGTAACACTGTGAGAGGGTGCTATTTATAAGACTGAGCTGAACCCAGCACCTCAGACTGAGGAAGTCTTTCGGACGAAAGACGAAACGTTTCTACAATTTTTTGCTTTGTTTTGTTTTTTTGTTTTTTGAATGTCCAGAGGACCAGACTTAGCTTTTTTAGATTTTTCTACCTGGATTATTGAGCATGCATCAGGGAATTTCTGAGACAATTAATCGCCCAGCAAAATCTGTTATCGTGACAGGCCTAAGCATCACTGCTCAAAACTTGATGTTCCCAAAGCTGTGATGGCCAAGGAGCATCAGACAAGTGAATGTTAGGATTTTAAATTAAAAATATGTACTGTATATTAGTACACCTTCTATCAGGGTAGTGTTTACCTGGTACAAGGCCATTAACCATTCATGAAACAATGGCCCTCATTCACGAAAATGTTCGTATTTTTATCCTAAGTTTCTCCTACTTTTGTTCGTACGAAGCGTTCGTACGAACATGCCACGTCAGATTCAACAAACTCTTCTATCCACAGGAAAAGTGTGTAAATGGCTGCGCAAATATGATGAATCCCACCTGTTCTATCAACCTGCGCGTGCACGCGGAGAGGTTATTTACATAATTCCCACCCCTCAAAACACCATATAAGGCTACGTTTCCTGCCTCAGAGGCAAAACGTGTTCGTTCATAAAATGACAGCGAAAAGTAAAAAAGAAGAACTCTACCGGTGCGGAGTTTGAAGTTCTGCTCTCTGAGGTCAAGAAAAGAAAATCTGTCCTTATTAGCAGCGTCACTCATGGGAGTAAATGACCAACTAAAGCCAAAGAATGTTTGTTTATAAGAAATGTGGACCTTAAAATATACACGCGACCTGGTGGCCAACTGGGTAAAGCATCGCACTGCTTATCGAGACCTCGTGGGTTCGAGTCCCACGAGGTATGACTATTTTTTTTTCCTTCTTTCTTTAGATTATTTATTCATTCCAGATTAAAAAGACTTTATGCTTCATTTCTTGTTGTATTGTAAATAGTTTTCTTGTGTTTTTTAAATCTGGAATGAATTAAAAGGAGAAAAAAAAAACGTTGTCCCATGTGGGACTCGAACCCATAAGGTTCGGCACTGCGACGCAACGCTTTACCGATTGAGCTATCTGACTTCTATGACAGCAACAGGAGGAGGTCAACCTAAAGTCTGCGTTACCGAAGTCTGCGTTACCGAGACAAATTAAACTTAAAGTAATTCATAATTTAAGTTGGTTTCAGTTTGAGATCTTCATATTGATATTGTAGTGTTAGAAAACGGCATTGATAACAAATTGATTTTAATTTAAATACTTTAATCCGTTAGTCATTATTACATTTAAAATTATAATTCGACTTCAAACAGAACCTATTGTCAAAAACAATTGTGGTGCGTGACTTTTTTAAACTCTAAATATTTTCTAAATAACGAAATATGAAGTTATTAGTGGAGAAATTCCGTCTGGATGACAGCAGACTGACGCTCCTAAAATATACGACAGGTCCGGACCACTCGTAAATTTTGTTCGTATCTGAAAAAAATCGTAGGATACGAAAACATTGTTGAATGCCACAAATGATCCTAAATCACTCGTACGCACAGTTTAAGAACAAATCTGTGCGTACGAATGGTTCGTGAATGAGGCCCAATGATACTGAACATAAACGTATATTTGCTCTGGCTGCTGTGCTGCTGCTCATTTGCAAGAATGAAATCACAAGTTATAAAATCAGTTGGGCAGTACAGTACTGTATTTAGATTAAGAGTATGAAATTATGTAATTTAGATGAAGATTTCAACTGCAGGAAGTTAGGAAACTGATGCCTCCATTTTGTAGTCCTGTTTTTTTCTTTTTTAAGAATAACAAATGTTTATTTTTTATTTTTTTACTATCAGATGCTTAATGAATAGTGATGACTGCAACTCACAGCACAGTTTTGTGCCATTTCAATTTTCTGTGTAAGCAAACGAGTTGAATCATGCTAGAACTGAACGTTATTTCAGCAGCTCACAAATGTTTTACTATAAGTACTTTATTCTGCATCTAACTGAAAACAGCTAGGAGAATAAATAAATAAGTTTTAAGGTGCTAGCAGGTCAAGGTTTTTTTGTGCATTCCTTTGAATGTTTACCTAATTAGTCTAGTCTTGTTATAACTGGAAAATAAGTAAAAACCTTATATTTGAGATGCATTAATGGTTTTGTTTCTTCTCTCCTCCCTTTTTGGCTTCAGGGTTCTTGGCGAAAGATAACTGTAGATGATTCTTTGCCTTTTGATAATAGGAACAAACTGCTTCTCCCAGCATCCACCTGTCGATCAGAACTGTGGCCATTGCTGCTGGCTAAAGCTCTAATCAAAGTGGCTTGCACAAAGTGAGTAACCAAACATCCCAACAAAACCTCTGTAAGCATATTAGCACGATACCATTATAGTATAGTCCACTGTAAAGCTGCTTTAGAGCATTCTTGACCTTATTCCATGGAGATTTAGCTGCAGCTTGACTTTGAAAATACCACTGAAAAATGAATCCCAAAGTAACCACACTAAGTCTTTGTATTTACCGTGCTGACCTGAAGTGTAACTATAATATAAAGGCTGCTACTTTTGCCTGGTTTCAAATAGATTTCAAGTAATTTATACAGTAAATCATGTGATGAGTGCACATTTTCATAGGAATATGGTCATTTTTAATCCAGTAAAGACAACAAAACTTCAATATAATTATTTCTGATGAGCCTTTAAAAAACACTGAAATAAGGCTTTATCTGCAATTCTTTTAGAGAAAGATTACCTGCAAATAATTCTTAAATCTGTGAAAACTAAACAATTTACGGCTCATGCATGTGCACAGGAACTCTCACCAACCTCCACCTGATCTAATCACAGCCCAGCTTGTTAGCAACTGAATTCAGTGACAGTATTCAAGTCAGAGATGAAAGATCACATTGTGTTTAAAGAAGCTTGTTCCTGTGTCCATAGAAGGTTGAGACATAAATGTTTCATCCTGCACAGGAAATGGCAGCCTCTCACCTATGAATCATTTAAGTCATGAAGAAAGCTATTTGTAACGTAATGGAATTAAACTTTGCCCAGGTCTCTGCTTGGGCCTCCCCCCACCTCAATTTAGCAACAGTTTGTTATACAGTACAAAGTAAAATAACCCGGTTCTATTGATTTCGTTTAGTCATATAGGGTATGACCACCAAGTTTGTCACAGGATCCTAAAAGATTTAATTGTGTGCATATTAAATCTCTGACTGTATTTTCTTGGAACATGTTTATGCTTGTTTTTCAGCACAGTGTTGTTCAACAATGGCAGGGAGATGGGCCAGTTTACTTTTATTCACAATCTCACTGGCTGGATCCCTGAAATTATTCCTATAAAGTAAGTTGCTGATTATTGACTCTAGTTATCCACAGCGTACATCTGATTGTGGTCATATCCGTGCAAAAATGCTCTAATGTACTTTTTAAATCACGAGGAGATGGCATAACTGCTTGCATTTTAAGATCTTTTTATTTGAAGATTTTGGCTTTAGAAAATAAATTTGGGTCAAAAACTACATAAAGCATTTTTTATTAGCAGCTTTGTAAAGTCATTAAAGCAACACTTTTTTAAATTTGCACCCCATATTTTCTTTTTCACTCTTTTTAGATCAGTGTACTCATCAAGAGTCTGGAATTTCCTCCAAGACACCATTCCTAAATTTAAACAACAGGATGAGAGTTTGACAGTGACAAAATCTGACATGGCAGATCCTGCTGCAGGGACAGATTCTTCTCCAAATGACAATAAGAGTCTGCTGCCGGAGTCAAACATCAGCAAAGGTCTAGACTGTGACACACACAAACACACATACACCCACACACTCACACACACTATTTTTACACTCACTGAATAATCAGTAATGAATACACAAATGCAAATGTGTATCTAAATGACCTGTAAATTGCTTTTACATGTGAATAAGTTAGCTGAATTAATTTTTCATTATTATGGCATTTCTTATGCATTTATTTAGAATCACACTTATGATTTGTAGTTGAGTTTATTTGCTTAGATGTGCTCCATCCATCCATCCATCCATCCATTATCTTTACTTGCTTCTTTCTTTTCGGGTCCCTGGGGGGTCACTGGTTCTCATGTCCAGCCATCACTGTGCGGGAGACATGGAACACCCTGGACAGGTCTCAGTCCACCACAGAGACACATAGAGATAAACGAGACAAACAACCATTTACTCTCTCAATCATACCCTCAATCATACCTAGAGACAATTTAGAGTTACCAATCAACCTAACATGCATTTTTGGTCTGTGGGAGGAAACCAGAGCACCCGGGGAAAACCCACACATGCACGGAGAGAACATGTAAACTCCACCCAGAAAGACCCCTGACCCTTCCCTTTGAGAGGCACCAGCCAACTGCGCCACCGTGCTGCCCTGTTCTCTATTTACTGTATATTTCTCTTTATACAGTATTTACTTGCTTTATATTTGTGTATGCATGTCAAAAACACACTTATCAACAAATACCATACCGTTAAACTGCTGCAAAAATACTCTTTACAACATTTACAATTTTTTGGGGGGTGATTTCCTACAAAACATTTTAATACCACTATTATATCATACTACATGTAATGCATAGTTTTTAGGCCATTTCCATAATGTCTCTTTCCTCTCAAACTAACTCTTTGCTGTTGTTCACATTTCATGGAGCTAAATGGTGGACCATAAATAAGCCAGCAGATGGAGCAGTAGAAAGGTGAAATATCTGGTCCTGCCTCAGGGCAGAGGAGCCTCCCATGTCAAATGTCATTGTCTGGAGAAGTCAGAGTTCAAATATGTACTCGGAGTTCTTTTAAAGTCATAGTAGTACTATAAAGTCCTTGCAATTGCAGACTTTAGAACAATAATTATGCTAAACAAGCAGACCTTAACTATAGAATTTATCAAAAAGGAAAGAAGTGAAAGCCAAATTAATGCTATCTAGAAGAAGTAAAATACTTCATTTATTCCTAAGATGCTCAGGACAAAAAAACAACCTCTGTCTTGTCTGAGTTTAAAAGCAGAAAATTAAGGGTCATCCAGGTTTTTATGTCTTTAAGATATGCTTATAATCTAAGTAACTGATTGGATTCACTGGGTTTCATGGACAAATATAACTGAGTATCATCAGCATAACAATGAAAATTTATTCAATGCTATACTAAACTGTATTTTAAAAATTGATTGTAAACAGGCAAAACTTAAGTGACTAAAATTAGTTTTGTTGTGTAATTTTAAAATGCCATAAAATTCAAACTTATTTTTTTCTTGTTTTTAGATTTTCACCTATACTGGCTCTTTCTGACACTAGACTTTCTTTAATGTTTCTTTATAATTCCACTCATCCATAGTAATTTGAGTGTTTGATGTGCATATGCAAGTATCGCTACTTTAGATATTTTATCTTTAAAGGAATGCACTGCCTGGTGCTTCCATACACGGTAACAAATATTAAATTAAGAGAGCAAAGAAAGTTATTTATTTGTGTTATGGTGCCGCTATATTTCAGTGGAATGCTTAAATAAATATTATGTGTTAGAACCACTTAACTGTTACATTTTTAATGTGTTGTCTTTATATTAGCTAGCAGTACTCCCATCTCCCCTCACCATGGCCTTTTAAATGTATTTTTCATGTCTCCTGGCCCCAGTTCTCTGCTGCATTATGCTTTTAAGATGCACTGTGGGCGGGATAACTATCTCCTTTATGGCTTAGATATGACTAAGTCCTGTTGTCTTATTTAAGACTGTAGAAAATAAATGTTTCACATCCCTGCGGTTTCATTTACCTGCATTTGATATTTCTGTTGACATTTCTTAGGAAGTAAATATCAGTGTGGTTATGAGTTTCAGGTTTTTGTGTGTTGCTTTGTAAGATCTACAGTGTCAGTTACACCATGTGTTGTTAAATTGTATGTCCTTTAGTTTGTTTGTGTAACAAAGTTAAACATACTGATTTTATTCTGTTTTATGTATTATTCAGGTGTCCCTGAAGTAGCGGTGTGTGCCAGCTTTTACACTTTGCAAACCCATGACAGTTCCTTTGGGTTTGGCCAAATGGTATCACCCCCTCAACCTGCTTTCTTTCTGGCCAGTTACTAAAACATTTTTTACTCACTAAAATTATGTTTTTTGAGGCTCACATTAAAAGACACATTAACAGTCAAGAAATTCATAAATCACGGCCGTATTTTGTTGTCAAATAAACAATTGAGATTAGAAACTGTGCAGATTACAAATTGAACTGCATTTTATATGTTAATGACCTGAACATTCAAATTGTTTGATTTAACCTTCACACAAAAACTACTTCATTTAATCAACTGCAAAATGTCAACCTCAGTAAAACATTTTTGTAATTTTCCCTATATGAATAAACTAAATTGAATGTATTTATTTTTCCCTGAATATAAGCACAAGCAGGGGTGTCAAACTCACTTACAAAAGGTGGCCGAAATTAATAAAAAAAATTCACAGGTTCCTCAACAAGTTTGATTGATCTCATTTGATGTTCTTTGTTGCACTTTTGACATCATAATCAAAGGGTACTGAAAAAATGAAAAGTGATGAAAATATTTTACATTTAACAAATCATCTTGGGGGGCCAGAGAAGATGTCAACAAGGGCCACATTTGGGCCCTGGGCCTTGAGTTTGACACACGTGCTTTAGAGTATTAAAATGTTTCAATCACCTGCTTTATATAAAAATATACCCGTACAAAAAACAAGTTTTGTAAAAGTTTTTTGTCAAAATTAAGTACCGGTAGTTATTGGAATCTGGTGGCATGTTTATCTGAATTTAAACACTATTTGATTAGGCCTGTCGCGATAAACAATAAATCAATTAATCGTATGATGAATTGAAATTATTGACCTCATTTTCATTTATCGGCTTTATCGTTTTTTCGTGTCTCTCTCTTTCTACTGAAGACACTGGATGACAAAATGCTCAACTCCGATGCTCTTCACGGACCCCTCCCTTTCTCTTTTCTCTTTAAAATCTGTTTGAACCGTCCAAAATCGCATTTTTGGATCGTTAAAAGCAGCTAAGCTGAAATGTTAAGCTACGAGCTAAGCTAACACGCCAAACCTCTGTCTTATCAAAGCTCCAAAATTCACAGTTGAAACTCATGCCTTTGTGTAAAAAGTATTTTTTCTCTGCAAAAAGAAGCTGAGAACTTGTTTACTGATTTTTTTAATTAAAAGCTTTGTGCGAAAAATGCTATGCTGAAAAAAAAGGAAGGAGAGAGCCCATGTCACATCAAGGGGCCTCCCTCCCATTTTTCTTAAAGAGACATGCTGCTCACTTTCTCACTATCCATCCTTCGGTTCAAATATGCCATCCAGTTGTCAAAAAAACGTACTACACTCAAAATGAATTAACCAACATTTCTTCTTAAATTTGACAATTTACAAATTACAAATTTTTGTAAAATTTCAAACAATATTATTGTCTATCACAATAATTTCTGAGACAATTAATCACCCAGCAAAATTTGTTATCGTGACAGGCCTATATTTGATATTTTACTGTGTACATGTACATAACATCTACATATAGGATAGTTTTGCTAGATTTTTCTCTGTTTGAGATATAAAATCACACATTTTTGATTTCAGCCTTTTGACAGCAATTCTCTGTACAAAAGTATAGAATTTTGAAAAAAAATCCAATCTATTTTCTGATTAAATTTCTGATCGAGTGTGTTCTTTTCCGCCCACTTGTTTATTTTTCGGTCATTCAGGCAAATTCCTCCGAAGTTTTGCGCACTTACAGCTTATCCCTGCTGCACAGCCATGTTGTCCTGCTGACGAGAACCCGTGCATGCAAGCTGGAGGCCCCACCCAAACCTCCACCTGTGCCGAGATGGAAACTCATTCGTCCACGCAAGAAGATTGTGTTGTTCTCTGAACCCCAGAGTGAGTGAAAGAAAGAAGTGCTGAAGTGGAACTGGGAGTAGGATGCAGGGGAGTATATCAAACCAAGAGAAAAGCACAAATGATGTCACTGTGTGTAGGCGAATACTAAAATAACATGTATCTAGATCAAGAATGTAATATAATGCATGCAATTTAGAACACAGTGCAGAGGGTATATAATGCTGGCAGGTAAAATGAAAATATGAGGACACCACCTGTAATAATTTAGTTTTGAAAATACCTGTTGGCTCAGGCATAGCTGACGAAGTCTGATCACTGAAACGTCACAAAGTCTGATCAGCAGTGTTGGCATGTTGTGTGAAGTATTTCTCCCTTTCTCTTTCACTTTTTGTCCCTTACAGAGTTTGTTTTTCCAAAACCAGAGCAATTCATTGAGGTTGCCAGCCCTTTTCTTTGTTATGGTGTTAAAAGCAGCAATGGCTCAATCCCAGAACTGTATGTAAATTAACTTTTTTTTTTTAAGCTGTCCCTTCTCTTGTCTTCTCCTCTCATCTCTTGTCTTGCCTTCTGTTCTCTTGTCTTCTCTTGTATTCTCTCTTGTCTTCTTGTGTCTTCTCTTGTCTCGTCTTCTTGTGTCTTCTCTTGTCTTGCCTTCTGTTCTCTTGTCTTGTCTCTTCTCTTATATTGTCTTCTCTTGTCTTCACTTCTCTTGTCTTCTCTCGTATTCTCTCTCGTCTTCTTTTCTCCTCTCATGTCTTCTCTTGTCTTGTCTTCTGTTCTCTCTTGTCTTCTCTCGTATTCTCTCTTGTCTTCTCTTGTCTTCTTGTGTCTTGTCTTGTCTTCTGTTCTCTTCTCATCTTCTTTTCTCCTCTTGTCTTCTCTTGTATTCTCTCTTTTCTTCTTTTCTCCTCTCTTGTCTTAATAATAATAATAATAATAATAATAATAATAATAATAATAATAATAATAATAATAATTAATTCAATTTATAACACACTTTTCATTACTGAAAATCTCAAAGTGCTACACATATATTGAATGCTACACACATTCATAAACCGGTGGCGGCAGACTACCATGCAAGGTGCTTTCCAGTCCTACCGGGAGCAACTCAGGGTTAAGTGTCTTGCCCAAGGACACAACGACACATGGTGCGGGTCCCGGGAGTCGAACCGCCAACTTTCCGATCGGGAGACGACTGCCATTACCACTACACCACGGCCGCCCGCCTCTTGTATTCTCTTCTCCTCTCTTGTCTTCTCTCCTGTCTTCTCTTGTCTTCTCTCTTGTCTTTTTTCTCCTCTCTTGTCTTCTCTTGTCTTCTGTTCTCTTCTCTCTTGTCTTCTCATGTCTTCTCTTGTCTTGTCTTCTGTTCTGTTCTCTTCTTGGCTTCTTTTCTCCTTTTTTCTTGTCTTGTCTTCTGTTCTCTTCTCTCTTGTTTTCTCGTGTCTTCTCTTGTCTCCTCTTCTGTTCTCTCTTGTCTTATCTTCTCCTCTCAGGTCTTCTCTTGTCTTCTTGTGTCTTCTCTTGTCTTGCCTCTTCTCTTGTCTGGTCTTGTCTTTGCTTCTCAGTTCCACGGTGTTAAGAAAAGTAAATATTTGTTCATAGTTTTTGTCATGTTACCTAAAATCAAGTTTTTCGTGTGCACAGAGTAAATACATCACAAATCAAACGAGGCAGGAAGTGATGCTGTTGGTGTTGATGGCTTCAATGTGGCATGCAGTTTGTAGGTAAAATGGTTTGTTGCGTTATAATAAATGTGTTTCTGTGAGTCAGCAATGCCAAGCAGAGCACTCCAAGGAAGTGGTCCTGTGAGTCCCCATTGGTGTCCATTACTGAGACAGAAGAAAAGGAAAATCCAAACAGCCTTGAGCCTGAATGCACCACTACCTCATTAAACAACATGGAAAAAATAGAGGTATACAAATCATCATCATCGTCATATAGGATTTTTTTAAATACAGTTGTCTCTTGTTTTTTTTTTTTACATTTAAAAGATAATTATTTATTGTAAATGCTGTGATCACTTGATTATTTTTAGGCATTTGGGATTGATTAGATTGTTTTCTCTCTGTTCTCCTATGCCTTTGTGCACTCTGTAAGTATCCAGCTGAAGGCTGATCAGTTGAGCTCTGTGTGTCAGTGACAACAAGGCTGCCATCCCCCAGTCTCAAAGTCACTTCTGTTGTTTCCCAGTCAGACCATTACTGACTAGGGGCACATTTGGACTAAAGAGAGAATGAGCTCAGAAAGGAAAATACCAGGGGGCCGATGTTCAGAGCAGCAGCACAAGAGAGACAGAGAAGAATGAAGACAAGTACAAACGGCAACGAATACAAGGGAGGTGA
>JBBPBX010010863.1:21790-32862 GCA_038048925.1 Garcialebias charrua | reverse complement strand
ATAATAATAATAATAATAATAATAATAATAATAATAATTAATTCAATTTATAACGCACTTTTCATTACTGAAAATCTCAAAGTGCTACACATATATTGAATGCTACACACATTCATAAACCGGTGGCGGCAGACTACCATGCAAGGTGCTTTCCAGTCCTACCGGGAGCAACTCAGGGTTAAGTGTCTTGCCCAAGGACACAACGACACATGGTGCGGGTCCCGGGAGTCGAACCGCCAACTTTCCGATCGGGAGACGACTGCCATTACCACTACACCACGGCCGCCCGCCTCTTGTATTCTCTCTTGTCTTCTTTTCTCCTCTCTTGTCTTCTCTCCTGTCTTCTCTTGTCTTCTCTCTTGTCTTTTTTCTCCTCTCTTGTCTTCTCTTGTCTTCTGTTCTCTTCTCTCTTGTCTTCTCATGTCTTCTCTTGTCTTGTCTTCTGTTCTGTTCTCTTCTTGGCTTCTTTTCTCCTTTTTTCTTGTCTTGTCTTCTGTTCTCTTCTCTCTTGTCTTCTCGTGTCTTCTCTTGTCTTGTCTTCCGTTCTGTTCTCTTCTTGGCTTCTTTTCTCCTTTTTTCTTCTCTTGTCTTGTCTTCTGTTCTCTTCTCTCTTGTCTTCTCGTGTCTTCTCTTGTCTCCTCTTCTGTTCTCTCTTGTCTTATCTTCTCCTCTCAGGTCTTCTCTTGTCTTCTTGTGTCTTCTCTTGTCTTGCCTCTTCTCTTGTCTGGTCTTGTCTTTGCTTCTCAGTTCCACGGTGTTAAGAAAAGTAAATATTTGTTCATAGTTTTTGTCATGTTACCTAAAATCAAGTTTTTCGTGTGCACAGAGTAAATACATCACAAATCAAACGAGGCAGGAAGTGATGCTGTTGGTGTTGATGGCTTCAATGTGGCATGCAGTTTGTAGGTAAAATGGTTTGTTGCGTTATAATAAATGTGTTTCTGTGAGTCAGCAATGCCAAGCAGAGCACTCCAAGGAAGTGGTCCTGTGAGTCCCCATTGGTGTCCATTACTGAGACAGAAGAAAAGGAAAATCCAAACAGCCTTGAGCCTGAATGCACCACTACCTCATTAAACAACATGGAAAAAATAGAGGTATACAAATCATCATCATCGTCATATAGGATTTTTTTAAATACAGTTGTCTCTTGTTTTTTTTTTTTACATTTAAAAGATAATTATTTATTGTAAATGCTGTGATCACTTGATTATTTTTAGGCATTTGGGATTGATTAGATTGTTTTCTCTCTGTTCTCCTATGCCTTTGTGCACTCTGTAAGTATCCAGCTGAAGGCTGATCAGTTGAGCTCTGTGTGTCAGTGACAACAAGGCTGCCATCCCCCAGTCTCAAAGTCACTTCTGTTGTTTCCCAGTCAGACCATTACTGACTAGGGGCACATTTGGACTAAAGAGAGAATGAGCTCAGAAAGGAAAATACCAGGGGGCCGATGTTCAGAGCAGCAGCACAAGAGAGACAGAGAAGAATGAAGACAAGTACAAACGGCAACGAATACAAGGGAGGTGACTACTGTGCTAGACAATAATAAAAAAGGAAGAGAGAGAAAGTGACAGTTTGGCAAGGAGAGATGAAAGCAGAGCAAGAAACGGGGGAGATGGGGAAAAAAATAATTTCTGTTGTGATGTAGTGAGTGAGCCGCGTGGGTTTTTATACAGAGAGAGGTCGTGCACTGTGCTGATGAAAAAAGCAGTGCAATTAGATGGTGAGCCATCAGTGTCTATGTCTCTTGGGGGGTTCATTATTACATTTCACTCTTAGCACACTGAGGAAAAAACAGAGTCCATATTAATCACCCTCTTGTGTAAATGTGACCAGTTATAGAACAATTAGGTGAGGGCAGTGTGGACATGTTAATCTGATGCCATTTGATGAAAGCACACAGACTTTTTGGATTCCGACTCTCTCAGTTTGCATTTGTCATGTGTGTGCCATGTCTGTTGTGAGTGTGACCCTGCTCCTCTCAAGCACATGCTGGGTCACCTGTTGAGAAACTGTGCATCAAGCAAGGACGGCGTTTGCTGTTTTGACCCCTCCCACTGTTTTTGTCTGTCCTGGCCAACAGAACTGAGCTTTGTACGCAGGATAAGGGGAGGTGCTGTCACATGGCTTCTCTAATACCCTCGGTAGTAGCCTATCATTTCACTGTGTGTGAGCTAAAGTTCTAGATTCCAGTATGGGCTTATGTTTGGGTTGGGATCATTTACTTAATTTTCAAAGGTTAAATTGTTCAGGTTATGTTTTTACTTGTAGTTTTAGGGAAACCCTTAAATATAAAGTCAGTCTCTTTTTGAGAATCAAATCCAATCTGTGTAAAATAAAGCTAATTTAAGAGTGGTATTAATGTGCTCTTTCCTACCTACAAAGACTTGACTATAATCTGACCATAAGAAAAAAAAACTGTCTCTGAAATCCGCAGCTAAAAATCCCAGCGGGCCTTCTGTGCAAAATCCATCAGTCTCAATGACCCCTTTCTGAACAGACAAGACAAATAGTCTCGTGAAATTGTGCACTGTGGGAGCACAGAACATCTCATGCCTTAAAGCCTCACTGAAAGTTTCATGCACGTTTGTGAACATGCACACAAACATGTACAAGCCGATGTTTCTGTTGCAGGAAAGTGCTTGTATAGAGGCAGAGAGGAGGTCAAGTGTGCCTCCCAATCACAATGCCTCTTTCCATCTGTCTGTGTGTCTCTGGGTACTTATTTGAATAAGCGATGACTCACATACAGCTACACACACGCACAATCTCTCCTACTGAGTCATCAGAGATTCTCAACAGGGGTTGCTTTGAAGTTACACAACACAAAGACACACTTCTTGTTCAAAACTGAGTAAACTGTTGGACATTCACCATTTTCTTCTCCTAAACGGAGCACGGTTTGAGAAAACCCTCAAGCAAATGGACCTGGAGAAATGTTCACAAAACTGAGATAAGATGACCATACCTAGTTTTGATTTCCCTCAAAGGCCATTCCAAATTACTATATTTGCATTACTTGTCTAATTCAGTTAAAATAGTGTTTTTATATAGCAACATTTTACAACAAAAGCCTTCTTTAGATAGTACGATTAATTGTGCTATTCAGTTTACCCCAAACTAATTATTACTGGTAGTTATTTAGTTTTAATTCACTCTATTTTTATTTTAGCTAAAATCTGTAAAATTTTAAATGGTTAAATTACAAATGTTCAAATGAGTAAAAAACAAACAAAGCCAAAAGTAATGCTAATCTAACCGGTGAATTGCAATAAATACCACTTTTCTCTCTCTCTTTTTTCCTCTACAAACACTTTATACATCATTAATAACTGCTTTATTACACATTAATTAAGGGTGAAGGAGAAACAAAACTTACTTGTATTTTGACAAATAGTGAGTCAAATCTGCCACTTATATATTTCATCTAGAGTTGTTATGTTAAACATTTCAGACTACCGGTAAGTTACTACCTTGTAAGTACAATAAGCATTTGTAAATTTATTTCTTTAGCACATAACATTGTACTTTATCACTACATTACAAGTATCTACAACTAAAATTAGATCCTATAGCATTAATAAGCAGTTATTAATGATTTATAAAGTGTTTACAGAGGAATTAATAATGTATTTATAAACTATGTTTTAGCCATCTAAGGGGAGCCTTATTGTAAAGTGGTACCCAAATAAATCTTTTCATAGCTTCAGCCTCTTGGTTTGCACAGACTTGGAGCAGTGGGTGACAGAGAAAACAAGAACTCCATTTTAACAGGAAGAGACCTCCAGCAGACTCAGGAAGAGCGTCCATATGCTTCTAGCAGTTGGGGTGTGACGGGACAGGAAGAATACACGAAAGTAACAGGATGAAAAAAAAATCCAGTGTTGAAGGGATATGAGAAAAAACTCGTTAGGTATGTCTGTTTAAATAGCTCAACAAACAGGCAGGAAATCAGAGCCACTGTGTAAATTGCCTCTAAAAGTAGAGGCATCCGCGCAACATGCTAATTTCTCATCTGACACTCACATTCAAAGTAAATTAGAGCTGGTAGTTGCTGGTGTTTTTAGCAGGGGAGGAGCAGCCCCTGTCACATTAAACTGTGTCTCCGTGTTAGGCGAGAATGGCACAACACCACGGCTGGTATAAAATTACCAGAGGGTAGATGCGTATTTCTTGCAGTGGAACTCTGGCAGCAGCTCACAGTTCATGCCTCTCTCACTTTTTCTTTTTTTACTCCCTCGTTTGTCCCTGTAGGTTACAGCAGAGGACAAGATAAAGGACAGCGATCCCATCTCAAACGGTAAAAGCTCTTCCTGTGCGATGCTCTCAGTACTTGAAAGATAAATCTGTACCGGTATCTCGATTGTTTTATCAGAAGTCAAATATTTGACTACCAAACTGGAAGAATACTCATTAATTATGTTTTGCTGGTGCTTTAAGAATCCCAGTAATTGGTTTACTTAAACAGTCAGTGCAGTGTAGCCCAGTTAATGTGATTAGAAGTATTTACATCCATCTTTTTTCTACCCTCTCTGTGGGCCAAGATCATTTCAAGAAGATAGGGCTAAAATTATGCTTTTTGACATCAAGGCAATTCACTGTCATTTCCCCTGCCCCCGTTTAGTTGCTTAGTAACACCTGCAATTTGAGTTAGACCACCATTGCTGAGCTGCAGAGATGCTGGCCCTCAGTCGCCTCAGCTTACTGATCAGAATTTTGCTTCAAGTAGAGCTCGGGGGCAGAATGTTTATGTGTGCGTGTGTGTGTGTTGGGGATGGAGTGTGTCTGTATGCATATGTCTACGACTTTGCACAGTGTGCACTGCGATGGTGGGAGTCTGTGAGTGGGAGTATGGATGTGCCTGTGTGCTTACACTAAGCCATTACGTGGGAGTTTGGCCAGTTCAACTTACTGTAAGGATTTCAGTCTAGGATAAATTGCTGTGAGTCACAAGCATTTTGTTACTTGCAGCATTTTGAAACTTGAGATTTCATGGCCAGCTCCATGTCCATTTGGTACTAGGTGTGACACGAACATCTCAGTTGATACTTACCTTGATTGGGACATTTATCATTATGTCTGGAATTTGTGTTAGCAACAACAAAGTATGAAACAAAATACTGAATGATCTAAATTTGTATCTCTAGACCAGGGGTTCTCAAACATTTTGGGATCAGGGACCTCTTACACGGGAGAAAAAGTTTCAGGGACCCCGACCCTAATAATTTTCTTCAGTTTGTCTCTTAATGCAATGGAAATATTTGTGTAACAAATACTTATAGTGTTAATACAATTTTATACTTTTAAACATGGTGTATTTTTCATTCAAGACGCACTTAATTAACATAATTTTTATTTCAACTTCTAAACATGACAGTTTTGAGAAAATTCACAGCATCAAAAACCACTTTAAAACTTACCAAACATAATAAATGTATTGCCACTTCTTCAGATTATTACAGAAAACTCTTTACATAAAACTGAACAGAATCATGAAAGCAGTAATCGTACCAAGTAACAGGACTTCATTTGTAAACTGATTGATGCCGTGACACAAATAGTGGGCATGGGGTGGAGGGGGGGGGGTGTTCTGGACCCCTAAGCACTGGCTCACGGACCCCCGGGATTTCGAGGACCCCAGTTTGAGAACCACTGGTCTAGACTATGCAATAACTTAATTCCTGTAATAAATGTTTACTAAACACAAATTCTTCTACATTCATCTTTAGTCTTTATCTTGAAGGTCATGTAAACGTCTTTTCAGATAGACCAGCAACTGCTATGAAAAAACCTGTTGCTAAGGAATCATCAAATGTTCTCACCCCCCTGCAGAGGACCTGGATAGATGCTGATGACTTTGCAAAATGCTTCCAGTGAGTCACAGATATGAGCATGCTGGAACAAATACAGTAATTATAGTTTACACATAGATAATTGTACTTCTAAAAAAATACAATATTAATAGTTGAATGGTATAAAATGTATTTAAATTTCAAGCTGCTTGAGCGCCAAATAGAAAGACATACATTTTTCCTTTCCTTCCAGGACTCTCCTGGTGTTTTATAAGCCACACACCTATCCTCATCAGACACAAAAGTCTCTTTATAAGGTACAAAATGTAAATTAAGTCATTGAAGAATATCGTCTGATTTACTTTGCAGAGTTGTGCATTCTGTGGTTTTGATTCAAGTGTAGAACCACTAGACTGAAGAACAGCTTCTACCCTGAGGCTGTTAGACTCATGAATAAATAAATAAATAAATAAAAATAAACACTGCAAAATATCACATCATACTGATGCTGATCTGTTTTCTTGTTGCTGTATTCATCTGTGTTCATCTGTGACCATCTGCTCATGCAGACTCATGTTCGTGCTGCTGTTTATTCCCACTATATTAAGCTTAGTGTATTACTAGTTGATGCGTTTCTTAGTTAGTTCTAGATGTTATTACTGTTTTTCTCTTTCATTTGTTGTTGGATGTAACTGGGACCTCGTGTACATAATCTCGTTTTCATCTCATGTACCACATGCGGTGCAAATGACAATAAAGACTCTCTGACTCTCTGACTCTGACTCTTAGTACTGTACCTGTTTGTGCTTTGACACATTTTTTGGAGTTAACCGTAACTAAGCTGTTCATTTGTCAACAGAGTGCTGTTCTATCCAAAACTGCAGGAAGCACTGGATCCCCGATTGTTGCAAGTCCTGAAGTACACATTCATACACTCAAAGACACACAAAGAAACACAAGAAATAATTTATTATTTATGTTTTCCCTCTTCTTTACCCTTAATATTTAAGTAAAGTTTTATTCTGCTTCAGCTTTTGCTGCTTTTGTTTACTTTATTAAATTTGCTCCATTGAGACGTCCTGCCTAAATGTCAACAGAAATGTGTTTTTACTCAACCGTTGCACTACCGAGCGAAGGCACCCCTCTTATCAGTTGATCATTCCTCTCTGTGGCTTCTTTCGCTTGTAGCATTCAGTGTCTGCTTCTGAATCGATATCTTAGAACTGTGTCTCTCTGTGTGTGTGTTTCTTCCCGCAGTGTCCAGAAGTGAAAGGCGTTTACTACCTGTGTGTGGACAATCTACAGCCTTCACAGATCCTCATCGGTTTATCTGCTCTTCTTCTCTGGGGAGATGCAGGTGAGGAGAATAACAATTGTGTGTGTGTGCACCCACACACTCAAATACATACCTTTCTATGGTTCTGTACATTTGATTTAATAAGTACCAGCAGTAAAAACCCTATGACAGCAAGCATAAATGAGCTCAGTAGTTTTCTCTACTTGTGATTTATAGGAAATTTAAATACTTATGAATGCACTTAAATTTAATGAAAATGCTATGACTGCATAAACTGTACATATTTATTTATTTATTTGTTTCTTTTCATTTTCTCCTATAGAAAAGGAAATGTCTGGTGTTTGTAGATCTGCGGTGCTGATTATTCAACCTCACTCCTGGACAAGTGTGCAGCGTCAGCTGCCAGTTCTCACCATCAAGACCACCTGCTCAAAGGCAGCTCTCCTTAGCATACCCACAGGGTAGGACAGTGCTGATATATTCTTTGTAATAGACTAATGAAGTTAGAATCTTAGACCAAGTTCCTAAACAGCATCATTACACTTTAATAGGCAGTTTATTAAATTGATTTGTAAATCTTTTAGTTCTTGTATTTCTTTAATTAACAGTATTTTCCTGTTTTGATCAGATATTACACACAGGCAAAGTTATGGTGGCAGAGTTACTTGATAATGTTCTGATCAACGATTTTCTTATTTAATACTTATTATTTCTGTTATGCTTTTTTACATTATAAAGTTGAGCATTCTAACAAACAATAACACAAAACAGAAGATTGTTTTTTTTTTTTAACTTGTATCCAAATTCACATCTTGTCCTTATAACCAAACACTACCTAACGTGGTGTAAAAAATCATTTATTATATATAAAAAAATAGATTTTTTGCTTTTGTATAGCAGAGTAAAAGTAGCAATTTGTTTGGAACTTTTCATTTCTGTTTTTTTATTTTTATTTTTTTTAAACGTGTCCTAAAGTTTCCTCATAATGTGAGCATAAAATATCTGCCTACCCCAGCTGCTCTGAAAACAGTAAAAAGTACCTGCCCCAGTCTCTATTAATGGGAGCAGCTTGGCCTAGAAGCAGAGGGCCTAGTTTCTGGGGTCAGGTGGAGGTATGCAACAGTACAATTGCCACCGAGCCATAATCACACTCATGGTGCTCAACTGACAATACCCCATGGTACGTCCTCTTCAAGACTGACAATGTCCAAGATTTTGGCCAGCAATCATTTTTGTATAGTTTTGATCAGAATTTAATAAACAATCTTTCTTTTTTTAAGTCTCTACAGTTGCTTTTTCAACAAATGGTCGTGCAAATTCTTTGCTCTATTGTGATCTCAGTTGCTTTATGTAGTTTTTTGGGTTTGCATTTCTGCCTTGTCTCTTTTATACGTTTTCCTTTTTCCTCCTTTCCCTTTATTTCCTTCTGGTCTGCTTCTACAGCTCCAGCCATGCACCTCCTCGGTGCTCATCCATCTAGTTAGGCTGTGATGGAGGAATTATGTAAAGTTAATGGGGCCAGGCTTGTGAGGTTCCACTCGCTCATGCCTGATCAGGTCCCATGAAGTCAGCTCAGTGCTTGGTAGACAGACTTCATAAATAAGCAGTCCTCTTTTGAAAAAGGTTTGGATTATTTTGTATAAAATAAATAAATAAATAAATGCATGAATTTGCAACTAAATTAAGGCATTGGGTTTATAAATAATGCTAAGAAAACATGAAAAAAAAATCTGTTGCTTTTTTCCCCTGAAAAGTTTACCCTCATTCACATTTGTAGCTTAAAATTTAGAACAGACATTCTACCACAGCTCTGCATTTATTAACCAACACCAGACCTTTCTGTCATGTGTTGTAAGCATGAAAATCAAAATGATACCTAAAAAAATACAAAGATACTGCCATTTATATAACGTATTTACACTTTATTGAGTAAAATAAAGTTAATAAATATAAATGACTACTGTACATTTATTTATTTATTTCAAATGAGTCAAACTGTATTTAAATAAATTGTTTAAATTTTTTTTCTGACTGTACGCACACCAGAAACAGTGAAACCATATCAGGTGAAGGGATGAAGGCAAATGTTTTAAATATTCTTAAATTTTCTTTAAACTCTCCAAAGTCAACTTGAGGTATTTAAACCATTCAAACCAACTCAACCAGCCTGTTTACACCAGATGTTTCTAAGCACTGGTTAATAATGTGAGGTAAACCTGAATAATCTCGTCTTGCTTTAAAAAATGGGATTTGTCATCACTCTCCCCATCAGGCGCCATGTGTTCTGTGTCCACACACGTGCACCGCTGGGCTACCACATCCACCTGTGCAGCAAGACGCCGTTTGTCTTTGGGGATGAGGAAACTATCATGACACACCTCACAAAGGTGAATGTTTCATGTGGTTATTAGTAATGTTGGTGAATCCACTGTAATAATATACAGTATAATCTTCATAGGTATAATAGTATCATCAGTATAATCTGTATAATCTTCATACGTTTGGGTAATAAAGGTTTATTTGTTTTTCAGACTAATGTCACTGTTGTGGAAAGAATATGTCAGTTTGTGCATACATTCATTTAATTGTGGCAAAAATGTTAAAAGCTGGTTTGTGGTTTGTATATGAAGGGAGTAAAAAACACAGTATATAGACTATTTAACTTGTGATCAGTTTCCTGCAAACAGTCTGGTTTTTTCACCTTTATTGCACATCAAGTTTTATTCAACATCCTTGCTGTTGATTTTGTGGCACAAAATAATTTTTTATTATTGTTATTTTTTAAACAGGAAAGTGCTCGCTTTACTGAGAAGGCTTCGTCCATATTTTGGGCCCTGTCCAGAGTGGTGGCTTCCTTTAGTAATGAGCTGGAGCTGACAACTCTTCGAAAGGCTTTGGAAGAAACTTACTGTCATTCAAATGCCAACACCAACACAGAGGCACAGGAGGACCACAAGGTAGCTCTACAAGTTATTTTAATCTCTACTGGGTATATCCCTAGAACAAGAGATTTAGGAACTTTCCGGTATTTTGCTATGTTTTCAAATAAAACAAACATTTCTGTATAATCTAATATTTAAAACTGTACATTCATACAGTTACTGAAAGGCACTGGACCAAAGAGTCATGGGTTCTAATTTTCATGTAAACATTACATTTAGTTTTTATACATTTGCAGTTATTTGAAGTACAAGTACATGTATTTATGTTTGTGTGTGTTGGGGACAAGGTGTTGAACTCAGCAGTTTACCACATGATCCTTGAGGCCCTGGGCAGACCGCTGACGGCAGAAGAGCAATTTGCTGTTCAGGCTCTTACTGCTGACCCATCACTCTCGACATCTGACTCTGAAGAGTTTTACTATAACCGTAGGTCCTATTTGTGTGGTTTCTATTTCATTTTGGTATCTGGATATATATATATGGGGTTATATATATGTATGTGGGTTTCCTCCGGGTACTCCGGTTTCCTCCCACAGACCAAAAAACATGCTTGTTAGGCTGATTGGTGACTCTAAATTGACCCTAGGTGTGAGTGTGAGAGTGGATGGTTGTTTGGTGTGAGTGAGACAGGTCCCTCTTGTAAATGAGTCCCCGTGACTCAACGAGGCTAGCCTGTATAAATAAAGGTTGAATGAATAAAAAATATATATATATATATATATATATATATATTTTACTAGTATACATCTCGTAAAGGATACCCGGTAACTATTTTCTAATGAGCTGTTCACAGTCCACATTAATTTTGCAAATTGCTGCAAATACACTGTTATATCAAAGATGTATAAAGTAGTCTCTTGTTTATCACGGGGGATCCATACCCTGAAGTCCAATAAGTGAAAAACCACGAAGCAGGAATAGTAGTACAAGTAGTGAGTAGTAAGTAGTAGTTTATTTTAGTATTAGATCTATCTATCTATCTATCTATCTATCTATCTATCTATCTATCTATCTATCTATCTATCTATCTATCGCTATATATAT
>JBBPBX010010863.1:0-21742 GCA_038048925.1 Garcialebias charrua | reverse complement strand
TATATATATATATATATATTATGTGTATGTAGGCATTTTAAACCCTTCCCACAGACTTGCAATATTCTAAACAATGATTCTAAACTCTAAATGCTTTAAAAGAGCACAGCATATCATGAAATCAGCTCTCTGCCTCCAGCTGTTTTCTGCCAGCGCTCTTGGCCACGCCCACTTCTCCACTGCAGAGTGGAGATATGACACGCTGCAGGAAGAAGTTTCTCCTGCTGTGTGCTGCACACAGGTGCACCAGGTGCTAAATATTTTAAAATAATTTATTTTAAATAAAAATTCCATGCCGATCATGCGGCTCATCTATCAATCAACCAATTGTGTGTCATGTCCAATCTTACTTTGAAAAATCGCGAAGTAGCGAGTCCACGAAAATCGTACCGTGAAGTAACGAGGGGCTACTGTATAGCATTTAGTTCTGAGTTTAATTAAAACAATGTCCCTTTGTTTTCTGCAACAAATAAAGTCCAGTTGATCTTGTATTGAACGCCTTTTTTGAATGTCCCTTTGTTTTTATTCTGGTTTTAAAACTATCTTCCGTTGCCCTGATGCATGCTCTGGGCATGCATGCATGTAGGTATCTTCTGTTGATATTTCACTGTTTCTACGTTATGACCACCACTTTCTTTTATTCTGTCTGTGGTTTTAGTAGAAGTAGATTCAGAATCAGCAGAAATCTGGAGCAACAGGCAGCCAACAGATGAGGAGGTTCATGCAACAACTATTTTGCAGGCTGGATTCAAAGGGTCTATGGTGCAAGAGATCCTTAATGCTTCAAAACCTGGTAAACATACAACATATGTAGCATGTGTTATTTCAAGTCGCTTTAATCTAATCTATGATATGAATAGTAACAGTACTCAATTTGGCTTAAGAAGTTCTACTTCTCTCTTTGTTTCATCTGCTCATGATTTAGCATCTGAAAGCATTTATCATGTACAGAAAATGCTTTCTGCTTCTTGTTTGATTGGGATATTTAATCAAGACACATTATTATTGATTATTGTATTGAGCTTCAGAGCAGAAGCATAAGTACTGATGAGACACCCACTCTAATGCACCGTAAAAATTGAAGGGTGGTCTTAAAGATGATAAACCGCTAAAGAAAAAGCATGATTGCTTTTATGCACATGCCGTTTCTGCGTTTTCAAGCAAACCTTTCATTTGGGACAGGATAAAAACAGAGAGATCACTGATGCAGTTTACAGAAAATAAATAACAACTGAATTACAACATGAAGCTAAGTAAATTTTTTATGTAAATCTATTCATAAGTTTTTTTCTTAAAAATGTGTATGAAGGTGCATCCTGCTGCAGTTAGTTCCTGAGGAAACACAGTGTTTGACATTTCTATTTATTCCTGTCGCCTGAGGCTAGCTGTGGCAACTCCAGGCACAACACAAGATAGTGTCAAAACAAAACACCAGTTGTATTTTTGAGATGTTGCCTCTTTTTAAATTTCAACAAGGTATGAGCATTTTACAGAACACATCTGCTTTCATTACTGCTAGTGTGTATATGCGCTGTTATCAAGAGGTGAACCGACCTACACACTCATTCATGAATCTATAAAAAGGATGTCAAAGTTATATTCTACAGTTTCAAGTTTTTGACTCCTCAAAGCACTAAGTGCACCTTACAGAGTGGCGCTTACAGTAATAGCAGCAAAACACTTGTAGATTAGAAACAAGACCTTCATAGTTCCTAAATACTAGTAGCTAAAAATACAAAAGAAAAATCAAGATTTAAAACTCAAATGGGTAATTGTAGAAAAAGGGGCAGACGATTGGAGCTGAGGGGGTGTTTGTCCTTTCATGGCCGTTGAAACACATTAAATCCCTTCTTTTGCCTGCATTCTGCATTATTCAGACACGGACCCTGCTCTGACATGTTTTCTTTGGGATATCACCTGTTTGGTTCGTCGGTCGTGCGCGTCAGCTGAGTGCAGTGGCTGAACGTCCATTTGGGTGATGGATCGCGGCCTGGCAGTACCAATAGTCCCATCTGAAGCTTAACTGAACTTTAATTTACCTCTTTCAAGGCCGGTCAGCTCGCGGTCAAACGGTCTCGTGTAGCTGGTGATAGTATGGCAAGCCATGTCGCCATATAATTGGATCGCCAGCCGCGCACATCCGTTGATGCAATCAAAAGCCCGCCCGCCCATCCAGCACATTATTATGGCCCGGCCCGGCCCAAATTCGGGCCAGGCTGGGCTTCAGGCCTGGGTTACAAATGACAGCTCCACAAAGCACACACACACAACCAGCAATCAGAAACCTTCACACAAAAAAACAGACAGAATGAAGGTGATCCTGCATGTTGCTGTTAAACCTTCTTACCTTGACAGCTCATGTAGAAATATATGTTTGTGTTTAACAGCTACATGAATTACCTTTTATTTTCTACTAGTCATTGTGTTTCTCTATTTGTTTGTGCACTCATGTGATCCAGGAATGGAGGAGAACCTTAGAGCTTTTGAGATCCTTTCAGACATATGGCCAAAGATCGAATCAGATGCAGAAAAACACGCTGCTATCTTGCTACGGTAAATAATTACTGTTGTTGTAATGTATGCTACTTTAATGTTCAAAATAATACTATCTTCTACACCTAAGCTGTTGCCCTCACACTGCATATATTTTGTAACACAAAGGTTATTATTTGGGGGAGTATGAGAGCAGTCTGGCTTTGCTCCTGTATGACATGCACGTAGCCTTTCTGATGCACTGCATGCTCAGAGTCTGCTCCCTCTCCTGGTTGTGACAGCCTGTTGGGGCTATGCATGGAGCATTTTCCACATTGTGCTCCATCTTTTCCCAGTGGTACCATCTGCTGTTTATACTCTCCCCGTTCCAATCGGCTAGTGGCGTCTGCCGAATGACCTGCTGCCTGGGGAAGTATGTTTGCGCATGAACACTGACCGAAAGCTCAGTCGGTGTGTGTTTAGAGGGCAACGAGAGGTGTTTGTTGGGTGTTGTACATCCTTTGAGTGTGTGCTTGTCTAAACTGAGAGAAATGTCCACTCCATGAGAGGCAAAGTGCGTCCCCTCTATGCCATTGAGGTATTTTCATATACGTATTTAACATCATTCACCTTAAAAGGTGTGGAGGTTTGTTCTAAATTGGCATCAGATAACATATTTTGTTTTGGTGTTTTTATTATGTACATGATTTAAATAATTAAAAAAAATGCTGTTGCTGTCTCTGTTTTCTGCTCAGGTACATCATTAACAGTTCGGGGACGACAGACAAACTTTGCCGTTGTTTACAGGATGAATCAAACAAAATCACCTTTGCTGATTACTCTGTCTCTCTCCAAGACTCACCCAGCTCCTGGGTGTTGCTCTTTAGGTTAGACATTTTGTTGTTTCTCTGCAGCATTGCCTGCTTTCATTTGTGCTTGTAAACTTGAAATTTACTCTTTTAACTTAAACTTCTGACTACTGAACGTTCATCTCTCTATCTAAAAAAGCGAAGTCTGGTACTCTGGACATTAAAAAAAAGTGTTCAGTGGACTGCAGAAGACTTTTGGATGAAAGATAAAACGTTTCTACTTTTTTTTTTTTTTATGTCCAGAGGGCCAGACTTAACTTTTTAATGTTTTTCTACCTGGATTATTGAGCATGCATCAGGATATTCATCTCTCTATGTTTTCGTTATGTGTAGAGAGGTGTTCTTTGTTCCTACGGAGGTGATGCTGATGCCCAAAGTTTACTCCTCCATCCCTAATTGTCTGCTGCATGTCATAAACAATGATACAGGAGAGGAGGTGAACGTGCTCAGACTGGCACCCTGTGTCTATCAACCCAATGAGGTCTGTAGATATGAACTGTGCTTCACATGCATTTTAGAAATATTAGCAGTTTTTTTAAACCAATTTGTTAACTGTTATTTTATTGCACTAAATGAACGTTAGATAAAAATTGACTTCTACGTTTCCTGGTTTACATTAGTCTTACACACACCTAAAATTAGACGTTTTCTCTGTGTTTTTGTCACAGCGTGGTTATACTTTTGTAGCAGAGGCTTTCACTCATGAAATACCCTCTGGTGATGCCAAGTGGAGGATGCGGTTGATTGGCACAAATGAACATCTTCCAAAACTGTCTTGTGAAGCTCCTCTTAATGCATTCTCTGTGAAGGAATTCCAGGATTATTACGTCCCAAACGACAACAATGTTATATGTCGGTGAGAGAATGATCGCAACAAATAACATTTATTAAAAATCAAGCCAAGACACTGAAGCACAGTACACGTATGATATTCTAAGAATAATAAGAACTTTTGAAACCTTTCTACAGTTGCTGTGTTCAGGTGGCCACAGACAACGTGGGAACAATTCAGTTTGAAACTTCCAACCCAGATGTTATAATACGCCTGTCTGTTCTGGACCAGGAGAAAGAAGTGGCTGGCAGCACTGGGAAGGGTTCTGTCGTACTTCCTGTCGTCTACTTCCTTGCCAACAAAGGTTACCAGTTCTGTAGACTTTCTAAAGTAACTCATTATTATTCATTATTAAAAGAAAGAAAGAGTGAATTAAAGTTTTGTTTACGTGCAAGAAAGTAGCATGTTGATTATGTGTTTGGTTTATTCTGGGATCTTATAAAATACAGTATACATTTTATAAGATCCCAGAATAAACCGAACACTTGTGTATATCCTAGTCAATATAAAGTCAAATAAGGTTCATAAAGCATCCAACTGTTTTATTGCTTTTAACCTCATGGTTTTTTTTCCCCAAAAACATTTTACATGTTAGACATTCTGTCCATCTTGGTCAATATTCTCCCAAATTCTGCTGCTGTATTGAGACATTAACACACCATTCTTTCATCACAATATATAATATTAGAACTTTTACAATTCAAATAATTTTCATATTATACGCCCTAAACAGAAGTAATAG
This sequence comes from Garcialebias charrua, assembly GCA_038048925.1. Taxonomy (NCBI): domain Eukaryota; kingdom Metazoa; phylum Chordata; class Actinopteri; order Cyprinodontiformes; family Rivulidae; genus Garcialebias; species Garcialebias charrua. The sequence continues at coordinate 16,827 of JBBPBX010010863.1, read as the reverse complement.
TTCACAATTTTATGTAAAATACTTTTTTTTTTCTCAACAAGGCTAGTGTTGGCTTTTGCGTCACCTTTAAGATCACACATTTGTTGAATCAATAAGCACGACACATAACGTTTTTGTTTTGATATTTTCTAGAAAAGATCAATATTGGCATGCAGCACACAATTTTTACCTATTAAACTGATCAAATGCAAGTCGTATATGCAGTAAGAGGCTAAAATTGAAAAATGGGGGTGTCGCATTAAGATTCCAAAATATCAACTAAAGTGAAGATGCTTTCTGTTACAGAGCCCAGTTGCACAGAAGAGAAGAACCAGTCTGAATCCTCTACCAAGGATGCACCCCAGCAAAGAAATGTGACAGAAAGTACAGTTATACAATCAGACTCCTCATCTGACCAGAACCAGACTCCCACAACAACTATGGTATCACTGGTAACACCTAACTGGTTTCACTTTCATGCACATCTCACAATGTCCCTTCCTGCCTTTCTTACCACTTGGTTGCTGTCTGTCCTTATCCTTTATCCCCGCCCCCCCCTGCCAGATAAGTCCTTGATTGTAGGCACACACACAAGAGCATAAATTAGTTTTCACCCACACACATTCACACTGAAAAATCTGAGAAAAAGAAGAGCAGCAGAATTTGTTTGGATGTTTCTTCTTGTTACTCTGTGTGACTTATCAGTGATTGCCATGGGTAGTAAAATGTGCAAGAATTATAGTCTGAAAACACACCTGTTTACCAGCGGTGTTGTCACAGTTCAACAAGTATTCTGTATATTCATAGGTTTACATGCATTTTAAATAAATGTGCATGTTTCAAACACTTGGTGGTGACAGTTTTGACTTAGCAGTGGATTAAGAAAATAGAAAAACCTCATTTGTACTAATAAAAACAGATCGTTTTAGAAAATTATAAAAATGCATTAATACAAAATCTGAATCAGTCTAGGCTTAGGGCAAAGGGTTACTTGTCAGAGCGTAGTTTTTTTTTTGTTTTTTTTTACACAGAAGCATACATGACATAGTAATGCTCATTGAAAGAGGATTAGTTGTAAACACTTGTATGTACCGGTAATTGATGTTAAACATACATATTTAAAAATACTTATTTATATATTGTCTATCTATAATAATTTATTTACAAGGGAGTATTGGTGTATTTTTTTGTACTATTTGTATTCTTAGTTTTAGTGTATTTCTTAGTTCATATCTTGAGATCTTACTACAGTTTTTCTTTACAATTTATACTTTTGTTGGATGTAACTGGGACCGTGTACACAATTTCGTTCCACCACATGTGGTGTGAATGACAGTAAAGAACCTTGACTTGACTTGATAAGCAGGAGAAAAAAAAGATCAGTGGGTAAAGTTAGTATGTGTTTTTACAGGCTGAGGAGGCTGAGGAGTGTGATTCCCCTGTAACTGTACAAACCCTCCAGTCCTCGTTCTTGTAAAGGGGGCTATCGTCCCAGCGGCACTGCCTCTGATGTCCGTGTAATGTTGCAAAGATGTGTCAACTCTGACAGCCCAGCAACATCCAGGTCCTTGAAGAATCAGCACAGATCTGATCCATCTGTAGAGCCCTGCCACCACAGAGCTCTTTAACTACTACAGTATACCTCTGTGACCTCAGCCTCAGTTTTGGACAGACCATCCCCAAAGCCCCCCTCACTCATTGTCCTCCATGAAAGACATGCTGGTGAAGGTTGAGAATGTTCTCAAAATAGTACTTCTGATTACATCACTGATTGAAGTCAACTCCGCTGTACACAGTGTTGGTTCTAGTGCTGCTTTTCCTACCTCAGCCGCCTGATGATTTGCCAGAATCTTCTAGAGGTGATCAAGAATCTTCACCAAACCTTTCACATCCAAACTTTTCCTCAGCAACAGGGCTGCAGCCTGCTAATACCTACAAATGCCCCTCAGCTGTCTCTGGAGTCCTACCAAAAAACAAAACTCAATAGGACTCATTTTTTTGTTGTTAGATTTTTTGTCTTGAAAGCATCCTTCACCTGAGTGTCCACCCCCAGGTTCAACCTTGCAGCCACAGCTCATGGCAGCTTTCTCAACAGTAATGCCGGGTACCGACCAAACACGTTTCGGCCAGCGGAAGCGGCCGGTTTACATTGAAAGTCTATGTGGAGACGCGTCGAGGCGTGTCGAATCGTGAAGCGGCGCGTTTTGAGCTTTTGAAGCGGCGCTGCGGCACGCGGCAGTTCCTTTACGCGCACGCGCGCGTCCGAAGCAACCTACGCGTCGAGCAGCGTCGAGCCGCCAAGGGTCAAATATTTGAACTTTCGACGCTCGACGCATCGCAGCAACCAATCGGGAGAGACTCTGCTATGTGATGACGCAATGAAAACGGGATTTTTTTGGACTTTTTAAACTTACCCCATCGAGCCTCCATGAAGAAACCAGCCTCCGGTAAGAAACTTGGCATTTTTACAGTTGCTGCTGTCCGCTCGAGCGTACGATCACCCCAAACATAAAAAAAACGTTTTAATCTCAACAAAGACTTTTGGAGCTGCAGTTCGGCTCGTAGAAAACCCACTCAAGTAGTAACGAGGCTCACGTACAGCTGATTTCATCTGCTGTGTACAAGAAACAACCGGAAAAGGAGCCAGACCCCCCTCCTCTGCCTCCTCCCAGGGCGCGTCATCAGACACATCTTCAGTGGCTGTGTGAAAGTGGCAAGCGGCCAAAAGGGGGCGGCAGGAGCGTTTTGACGCGTTTGGTCGGTACCCGGCATAAAGGTGCATGACCTCTGCTGTCATCAGAACATGGCCCAATCAGACCCAATGTCCTCTGTTTCCGCAAAGATATGGTTGAAAATATGTTTGAGGTTGGAGTGCCTAGTGCCATATGTACCATTGGACACCCTTATGTTTGAACTTGGTGTTTGTTATGGGCAATTAGCACAGAAGTCTAATAACAGAATCCGGCTCAGGTTCAGATCAGAGAGGTTGTCAGTTCAAGTATTAAAAATGTCATTTGACCAAATAGAGCTACATTTATTTATTAATTTTGCTGCATCCTATGTGTCTCCCTGTGCATCCCAATTTAAAATATTATTTTGGAAATACTTTGTAATTCTGTGTAAAGTCTTTCTTGCTCAATGACATACATGTAGGTTTCATCTGTGATGTCATCTTGACTAAGAAGGCCTTTGCTTCTTGTTTTCTTTTGCTCATCAAAAAGAGCAAACATGAAATAATTTTAAGACTTCTCTTTCTTTCTCAATCTTCCTTGTAGTTTACACCTGCATGCTCCTGATAAGTTATTTATTAAATTTTGCCTTTATATTTATGTGGTTGTATTATACATTCATGTATAGATCTTTTTGTATTGTGTATTCATTGACTATATTTTTAAGTGTGTTTATTATGTGATATAAATTTCCTTCATTGTGTTTTACAGGATCATAAGTATGTGGTGCAGACAGAAGTACTGTATAAAAGCTGGAATTTGGATGAATCTCAGCTGACTTTTGTCCGTATGCTCGATGACATGAAGAATAACGAAGTGACAGGTGCATACTGTACATAAAACATCATGCCACATCAAACTGTCAGACATTTTTAGTCTTTAAGCTAGTCACTGCCAAAGAAATATCATGATCTGAGCATGTTAGTCTAAATTAAAGATGATTCAGGCTGCCTCAAATACATATACTGTATGTCCGCCCTTTGCATTTAATAATAGTCAGCATTTGAGCCTCATGTAATAATTTTCCTAATACAGTATGCTACTTCTTATACATTTAATTTATTTGTTTATTTTTTGGTGTCTAATTTGAAATGTGTCTAATACTCGGGAAGCAGTGTCAGAGGCTAAGGCAGATTCAGTTCATCATCTGTTTCTGATAGCCAGAGGCTTGTAATCACCAGCCTAATAAAAGCCAAATGAATACAGCTGCTTTTACAGATCACAGTGTAATTTCCTTTTGCCACTAGTCACTGGCTGTGGCAGTAATCCTGTCCTCTGTCACCCTCTATGCACTTCCACTTTAATCACGCTGCACAAACGGTATCAATTGAAAAGTCATAGCTTTAATTTTTTTTTTCAAGCGTAATAACTATTTGAAGGGGTTGAATGAAAAACTGCAGGGGTGGATGATGTTTTGGATTTAACAGAGACACTGCGTAGGGAGCAGTTTGCATGACTGCATGGAGAGAGAGGCCAGTCTGCTGTCATTGAATTCTCACACTCTTTTGTTCCTCGGGACAATTGTGCCAGGATTTATACATCCAGTTTGCATGCCATGAAATGTACCGATTAGTCATGAGCAAGATGAACACTGAGGATTACTTGCTGCCCTAGAAATACTATCCACCTTCCATTTGTAATGTGATATTCCTAGTGTGACATTCTTGTTTGTAAATGTTATTATGAAAGGGTCAGTGTTCACACCCAATTCCTTTTAGTTCCAAATAATTTGGTGAAAATGGGTCAACGGGATGTCAAATGAAGTTGGCTCTTGCCCCCTTGGTGTCCAGGGAAATCTGCCAGAAGAGTGAATTAATTTCCCCCACATTAATACTGTCTCAGTGGTGGGACTGTGGCCTTCATCATGCTCTCTACATGCAACACAGATGCACATGCAGCCAAGCTTTGAAATTGTTTTACAAGCTGTTTAACAAACTACAAAGAAAATACTCCACAGCACATATGTTTAATAAAAGCACATCCCAGTTTCAGCTGCAGCTGTTTATACAACTTGTTGCAGTAATGCCTTTGAGCATAACTTTGACATTTTTACATTCTATATGACCAAAGTTTAGTTTGAAGCCTTTTACTAAAAGAAGCAACAACTTTTTAAAAATATATTGTATTAATGTTTGGCAGCCTTTCCAGCACAGCTCCTAACTTTAAATTACAAGAGCACAGATTGGTGTTTAGATACAGCTGGAACACATTTCTGCATATCTTATCAGAGTAACTCAATAAGTATCTACTAAAGAGCTTCAAGAGAATGGCAGGGAGGATTATCTTGTCCTGTTGTTGAAGTAAATCACTTCATCTGAGCTGGGAAATGTTTCAGCTTTAAAGTGCAACAGTGCCATCTAGCACACAAGTCCGTGCCCAACACTTAAAGATCTGTTTCTCAACGACATGGGAGCTTTAGTTGTATGAAGTAGAACATAAAAACTTTTTTATTTACTTATTTTTTAGCAATGAACAAAGCGCGTATTAAAAAGGAAGTACATTATTGTCGATTTTCCTCTAAGCAAAAAAGTAGATGAAAAATAACATTTTTTTCTCTGTTGCAGAAAAAAAAAGAATTATTCACAAGATGAACCGCTCAGTGTAAGGAAAAAAAAAAAAGATTATGAAAATGCTTACTTGTGTTTTAAATTAAAATAATACAAAATTTAAAAAAATCTACATTTTTATTTTGTTTAAAAGTGATGACTGACTTGTTTAAAACAGACTGTACTGACATTATTTCCTGCCTCATGTCAGTGTGCAGTGAAAACAAAAGGAAACTCAAGATACAGGGCTTGTAAAAAATCTTTCACTTTGTTACACACACACGCACACACACACAAACACACGCACACACACATACACTACAGTTTATACAAAATCATATTTTCTTGTACAATACATGAAACCTTTCTGCATTTTTTCATCCATCCATCATCGTTACTCGCTTCTTCCTTTTCGGGCCACTGGTGCCCATATCCAGTCATTACTGTACAAGAGGTGGGGTACACCCTGGACATGTCTCCAGTCTATCACAGAGACACATAGACACAAACAACCATTCACTCTCACTCACACCTAGGGACAATTTCGATTTACCAATCAACCTAACATGCATGTTTTTGGTCTGTGGGAAGAAACCGGAGTACCAAACCCACGCATGCACAGAGAGAACATGCAAACTCCACCCAGAAAGACCCCGGCCGGGATTTGAACAGGGGTGACCTGTATGCTGAGAGTCAGCATCTCTACCAACTGTACCACCGTACTGCCCTACTGCATTTTTTTCTTTAGAATATACTAACTTTAGGTCTACCAGTAATACTGCAAAATCTTTACATTATTTTACACTACCGATATTTATTACAGCATGTCAGACTTTTTAGAAATTGAGTTGTAGGAAATATATCTGATGATTTTGCTTTATCTGAACTAAGCATGAAATGTCCATTTTTTTTAATACGCAGAACATTACTCAGATCACCATCCAAAATGTCTTCTTACTATCTGCCCCCTAATGCAGTGTATTTCTCTGCAGCTAACACATTAAACAAGGGGAAACAATATGGAAACAAGTCTGACACACAAAAATCCAACAGAAAAGGAGAAAGTGACAAAGAGAAGGGAAGGACATCTGCCACCTCCAAATCTGTCCCCAGGCAAGAAATGGTAAGGAATGATGCCAACAATGTGACAGACAACAGTAAACCACTACAACACTCAGTTGTTTGTCAGAAGTACTCTTATGTTTGTACATTTTTTAAATGTAAGCAGAGATGACTTTTTGTGTCAACTAAGCAAATGCTAAAAAATACAGTTACATTATTTTACCTAATATTTACTACACTACATTTCTTAATGTTGACTAGATTATCTTATGTAATTGCACTGTAACGTATCGTAATGCCATCTATGAGATTTTAGCAAGGTCAAATGGAACCAGAAATTCATCATGTCCTCATCTGAAAACAGTTCAGTGTTTATGTAATCTAAAATGTTAGTGGCAGTACCCTTGGTTGAGACTAGGCAGAGTGGCACTTTTAATGTGAGTCTATGAAAATGTATGTTTATAAGAACACTAGTCACTGAGGGTTCAGTGTGGATCTTAATTCTTCACTCCTCTTTGTAATGTTTCTCGTTTTGTCAGACATGTCTCCATGTACATTTACTTGGCTCTGCTTGTAGCTGAATTTGATGCGAGGATAAAGAATCAAATCTGCTAGGCTGACCTAATTATGTGATTTTACAAGAAACACGTCCACCCTCACACACTATAATCTTGTAATTTTGTGAATAATGGTATTGGTTTAATAAACTGGGCCAGTGCCGCTTGATTGATCTGATCCACGTTAAGTGCCTTTTATAACAGTCACGCTACACATCTACTGTGACATTTGCAAAGACGGCTTTTAAAAATACTGGTTACTTTCAATTTTTATATGAAGTATGTTTTATGGTGGCAGGGAAAAAAATTGATGATAGGTGAAAAAGCAAGATCTTTGAAGAAAAAAAATATAAAATGATTTAGTAATTATGAGAACCCTTAGACCTAAAGAAGGGAACAGCAAATTGTTTACCTGACTCAGAGGCTCATTAAAAATATAATAAGTTGTGGAACATGACCTTCTGTTCAGATATTTGTCTGTGCGGGCTTGACCTTTATTTTGTGTGGGTTTGTGCAGAGCATAGACCTGATTCAGCCCAACTGGACGCTGCGTATCGTCACTGAGAAGAGCAAAGCAGAGAGCATTGAGGTGAAGAGGGACACAGAGCGAATATACCAGATTAAAAGCATCAAAAAGGCCTGGGAAATGGTTGAGCCAGGACGGTGTGGCAAGGTATCCTAGACAAAATAAAAAGAGCAATCAATATATTTCCTATTTCCAGAAGTTGAAGCAAACTGGAAAAGATTAAGGCATTTATAATCAAACATACAGCACACTACTGATTTATTTTGCTCTTTTTAGGCTTTACAGTCCCGACTTCAGTTTATCAACCAAGTTAAATGTAAAGAAAATGATGAAGCTGCTTCAGGTGAAACCAAAAACACACAAACATGTTTAAGCTTCTTTGCCTTTTCTCTCGTCACAAGCAATCCTTGTTTCTGTCACAGCTCCATCCAGATCTGATCCAGATACCCCTTTCAGTCCATCCATAGAAAAACTGAGTGGAACCTCCTGTTCTTCTCCTCACGCAGACTACAGTCACCTCATCAGGTTTGCTACTGGCTTTAAAACAGCCTTTTCCATTCTTTCTGTTTCCCTCCCATCTGTGGTTTCTGCTGATGCTGTTGCTGGGGAAGACAGACTGGGTATAATGTTAAAAAAGTAATGAAACAAGAGCCAGTACCGCTGCTGGTTTTTTGCTTCTCTGCTCAGCGTATAACAACATGCAAATACATTCTTGTGGTGAAAGGTCAAAAATAAATATAATCCAGAAATGTAAAAAAAAAAAATCTCATGTATAGACAGTGTTATAATTATTTTCTTTGCCTTATTTTCTGATATTTTTTAATGTAAGAGGGCAAAGTGTTTTAGAAGGCAAGCATAATACTAACTTGAATGATACTGTACATATTAACAAAGTCAAAGTCAACTTTATTGTCAGAACTGCAATATGTACAGGACATACACAGGATTGCAGTTCTGACAATAAAGTTGACTTTGACTTTGTTAATATGTACAGTATTTCAACACGAGGTAAGGCTGGCGTATTTATGCTTGCCAAGCAGGCAAGACTAAACATGGTTTCAAACTACAGTTACAAGTTCCTCAACATCAAGATGACTCTGTCTTTAGCTTAGTTCTGAAATAACTTTACAATCAATGCACGTTTAGGGTCAAACATGCTCCTGACCTTCTGTTTGTGTAAACTGTGTGCCGACTTTGTCAAATTTTAGAAGGAACTATCTTCCTCCACAGTTCCACCTGCTTCTCCTCTGTCTTCCTCATGCCATCTCACATTCCCTCCCTCCATCTCTCCCTCTGTCCATCCCTTTCCAGGATAAATGAAGTGAGATATGGGTTTGTTAATTAGAGAGCTATTTTAAGGCTCCATTGAGATGGTTGTTCCAATGAGATGTGGCCCCTTCCCATCACCTCTTCTTCCTCTCATAATGTGTGAATGTGTGTGACGTGTCACACGTGTGTTTATGTCAAGCTCCTAATGATTGCTGACACTGCTGCCTGCAATTTGAACATAGTCAGAGATCCTCAGGAGTACCTGTAGTCTATTTAGTCTGGATTGTACTTTCTCAAAAGGCACCTTTCTACGAAAATATCCATATTTGTATACACACACACTGATGGCTGTCTTTACATCTTTTGTCCACACATTTACATGCGGTCACAGAGGATGAATGTGGGCAGTGCATATTAAACAAATAAACTCCATCATCACCTTCAATGACCTTACTCTTCATCAATGTCAGCTTATAGGAAGCAATCAATAACATTTAGTATTTAGACTGTCAGATCTTCACCATGTACACTTCACAAGGTGCTCCCAGACTTTTTTTTTTTCTACAAAGCACATACAGTATCCAGGACTTCAAACTTATTTCTTTATTCAGTGAATGGAGATCTATAAGTTTACTAATGTAGCCTCACCACACATCCAACTGCAAAGCAGTAGACATGGACTTTCCCTGTCTTTGCTGCACTATGTAATGATCATTTCTAGGTCTGTCACAATAACACATTTTGCTGAGCGATTAATTGTCTCAGAAATTATTGTGATAAACAATAATATTGTTTGAAATTTGACAATAAATTTTAATTATTGTCAAATTTAAAGACCGTGTAAAGTGAATTTCAACATTTTCTTAAATAAACATTATAAATGTGATAATTGTAATCTTGTAAATGAGTAAAAAGTCTCAAAATTGTAGCTCAATTAATTTTGGAGTTATAGAGCAAACTGTGTATAAACATATTTCTGGTTCAGGATTTTTTAGGCGTGTTTTAAACGTGACCGCGTTTCGTCACGCGGTCCTCATTAGTATAGCCCCCACCCCCTGCAGCTCCGGCCGTATAAATTCGCCTCGGTGGAGCCGTTCACTCGCGAATCGCAGACAGCATCAGATAGCAATAGCATAGATATTTTGTTCATTGTTAGCTAGCTAATCAATTATGCCTCGTTCGTGCATCTTCCCTGGATGTCGCAATGGTCAGGGCACCCGTACAAATCATAACATGTTTTTATACTGCGTCGTTTTATGCTGAGTATCTGTAATGCCTGGTTGGGACAATGGTTAGAGCGCTTGCCTTCCGTCCCAAAGCCCACGGGTTCAAATCCCGCATGGTGCAACTCTTTTTTTTTTTTTTAAATTCATTCCAGATTAAAAACACACAAGAAAACTATTTACAAAAACAGCGTAACTCTTGGAAAAAGTAGCTGCTGTTACAGACAGAACTCGGATAAAAACAGAGCAGGTTTACTGGCTCTGCTGTCTGCCTCAGTGCCTCTCCACTGTGGGACACGAGCAGGACCAGCGCAGCTGCCTGAAACCACGCCCACGCACTGACACGCCCCTAGCGTTCCAGACCAAGAGAAAATAAGGTTTTTTCATGATTTTTGAGACTTAATTTTATAAGGTAAACAATGTTTTTAATCAGTCAGATTTAAATGGGTGATTAATAACACATATTTATGCCATGTGACAAACTAAAAACACACATTTAATTTCACTTTACACGGTCTTTAAGAAGAAATGTTTAATTTGTTTTGCATGTAGTACCTTTTTTCGACCATCGATGGCAGTACAAGACAGTTTGAACCGAAGGATGGATAGTGAGGGAGTGAGCAGCGTGTATCTTTAAAGCTGCAGTCTGTAGTTTTTCTAAAAATATATTTTTAACATATTTCTTCACTCTGTCACTATCTCCTGACAGACTAATGTTAGACAAGTAATCTCTGAAAAAAACTATAGTCCCCTTGCTTCTCCAAAAGCATTTCTAAAAACCCACAGTGACCCGCCGTTAACCAGCCAATAAAAACAGAGTTTTTAACAGCCAATAAAACAGAGCTTCTCACTTCTCACGCCCCTAACCCACGCCCTGCCTGTCCCAGCCCCAGCGGCCGCGCACATTCTCGTTCAAAGGATTGCAAAGCGATGCAGAACTGTTTTGTATGTGACACAAATGTATTCAATTCCCCTTCTTCATCCCTGATCTGGACTTTTCTTTTGTTTTTTTGCCAAAAGTCAAGTGATCGCTTCCTACTCCGCTGACTCCATGACTGAAATTATGAGGAAATGAGGAAATGAATGAATTTGTCACGAGCGAATAAAACTCTGGTTCAACGTGGCTGCGCGAGGCTCTGCAGATTTCCTGGTGTTCTGGTTTGCTGGACCAGCGCTCTATGTTTTTATTTAATTTTTTAGAACGTTTTATTAACATATAAACACAGAATATCGCAGCGGCTGCGACAGGACATGCAGTGGAGGCAGAGCTAAGGAAGTTGAGCTGAAGTTCAGCGAGAGCAAGGGGGAGCAGAGCCATATATGGCTCTGAGGGCGAGGGACCAGAAACATGTCTCTGTTCAAAATGTTCTAAGTTCCAGCGTGTTCAAAAAACTACAGACTGCAGCTTTAAGAAAAATGGGAGAGAGGCATGACACAGGCTGTCTCTTTTTTCTCAAGATGGTGGACGCTCGGTGTGGTTTGAGCTCTTTAGCATAGCATTTTTCACATAAAGTACAAAGTAAAGATGTATTTTTTTTTTACTTTTGGTACAACCTGAGATGTTTTAACTTTGTTTTATTGTATTCATAATTTATTATTTTAGTACTGTTTTTAGACCCTTCCATTTTATGATTGTATTATATTTTATGATTGTGTGTACAGCACTTTGGTCCTGTTGGGTGCATAAAGTGCTCTATAAATAAAGTTGGTATGGTATGGTATAAAGCTTTTAAAAAAATCAGTAAACAAGTTCTCAGCTTCTTTTTGCAGAGAAAAACAACTTTTTGGCACTGGGTTCAACCATAAATTTATGAGCTTCGACAAGATGGAGGTTTTTTCCCGAGGTCGGCCTGTTTGCTTAGCTTGTAGCTTAGCTTCTCAGTTTAGCCGCTTTTAACAATTTTGGACGGTTAAAATTAATTTTAAAGAGGAAGGGAGGGGTCAGTGAAGAGCACCGGAGTTGAGCTTTTTGTCATCCAGTATCTTCAGTAGAAAGAGAGACACGAAGAAACGATAAAGCCAATAAATGAAAATGAGGTTGATAATGGTTTTCAGAATCTGTATGAATCCTGGCAAAAACCAATGCAGAGATTTGTTCCTGTCTTTGATTTTAAACATCTACCTTATAATGTTTTGCTAGTTTTTTGATACTTTGTTTAAAAAAAAAAAAAAAAGTATTTCTCTCTTTTGTTTTTTTCTCTTTTGTTTTCTATTGTTTATTGTTTAAGGAAATTCTACCATTGCTGTTCATCGTTCTTTAGTTTTAGCAGGTCACTTTCGTAAATGAGCCATGAGGCTCAATAAGATTTACCTGACTAAATAAAGGTTGAATGAATAATTTTCATTTATCATGCGATTAATTGATTTATTATTTTTTGCGACAGGCCTAATAATTTCTAATACTTAGGTACTTCAGCTTCATGTGTTTGAAATACAAAGAGATTGAGAGATGCGATCTACATTTTTGAAAGTTACAAAGATGCAAGTGGCTGTATCTGATTTTGTTCATTTTTGTTCTCAACAATAGTAAAAGCACATCATTTGCGAAAGAAAGGCTGCAGCCAGTGACTGCATGAGCAAGCTCTTGGTTCCCAGGCTTCCACTAACGTCGTGCTTCCATGTGTTCAGTTCATCACAGTGCAGACATATCATCTGCACAGCCTCACCCTCAGTCGAGATTGGGCCCCTATAGTTTCTACACAGTTTTTGTCAGTTTTGTACTACATTAAAGAAATGAAGTTAACCAAATTGCTACTGTTTAGATGAACAAAGTGTTAAAGGTCCACCGACATTATTTTTTTTACTATTCATAAAATTGCTCAAAATATATATATTTTGTCATTTAAATATGTTCCTTTATGCAAACAAAATGATAAATCACTTTAATTTTGCTTTAAAAGTGATTTTGAACTTCAAGCCGTGTTTAATCATGGGAAATCTGATTACACCCGAACGCACCATCTGTGATGTCACACCGGGCAGAGCTCTGGGCTTGTCACAGTGCGCAGGTATGAGCAGCTCGACATGAAGGTAAGTCTGATACAGCATCAGACCTAAATTAGATCCTGTTGTTTCTTGTTCCATCACCCAAACTATTTTCTGCTTCCCAAAATGAAGACAAATAGCTCAAATCTTCACATAGATTGATAAATTTGTCGGGTTTTAAATGGTCCGCTATTAAAGAGACCAGAGTCCTCTGCCCAGTGTTACATCACAGATGGTGCGTTCGTGTGTAATTGGATTTCCCATGATTAAACATAGCTTGAAGTTCAAAATCACTTTTAAAGCAAAATTAAAGTGATTTAGCATTTTGTTTGCAAAAATGAACATATTTAAATGATAAAAGATATATATTTTGAGCAATTTTATGAAAATTAAAAAATCATGTCAGTGGGGTTTTAAACTACAACAGTAAAAAGGAATCAAATGCATGTATAATAGAAAATAAAAGAACAAATAAAAGGTAAGCTAAAGTACAGAAACACAACTTAAAACCAACAGTATGAAAGCCACAGTCATTCATGACCACTCCTTATGTTGTGTGACAGATAAAGAAAGATCTTGTTGGCATATTATTACTTTCAACTTTTTTTTTATCAGATGGGAACTTATAGACGGGACAGTGGGATAATAAAATATCATAGTCGCATCCAAACTCACATCAGCTTCTCAAAGCACTACTATGAATACAAGATAAGGCAGGAACACCTATATCAACATTTATCTTAGGTTTTTTTTCTGCCTATAAAAAAGAGCCTGTGTCAAATCTAACTCATGATTTTTGGTTTGATAAAAACTTAATCAGTGCTGTACTAGATTTATTTATTTAATTTTTTTGTTTGTTTTTATGTGAGCACTATAACAACAATCATTTACTTACTTATAAGTTAAGATGCTACATACATACATTGTATATATGAAATTCTTGTCCATACGTTTAGACGCCAAAAGGCCTTTCCAGAGTTGAAGGATTCTCACAGAGAGCAAGTCCAGCAGAGGGAGCGCTTTGAAAAGATCCACACCTACCGGTTGGCCCGTAAAAGTGTGCTGGAGCACCATGAGAAACAGATGTCTGCACAGCAGGGGTTAATGTGGCATCAGCTGGAGATGTATGAGAACATGCAGGTCAGTGAGACAGATACACGTTTTGTCTGAAGCTGTCTGTAGAAGAGAACCATAATGAGCTGTTTTGACTATCAGTGAATTAGTCAGCTGCCTCTTCCACTGCTTAGACATCTCCCCGCCACTTCTTTTTCTTTGTCTTATCTCGTAGGCCGAGTGTGAAAAATTATATGATGCTTGCAAAGCATTTAGTAACTGTCGGATGGCATCCATGAAAAAGGAGCAAGAGAAAGCAGCACTGGAGGAGGTTCAGCCAAAAACAACTCCCACCTCAGTTGGCACTAAGAAGCCCAAGAAAAATGCCAAGAGTGCTGGGAAGAAGAAATGATGCTCATTGGCAGCAGCAGTCTCTGTTCACCTCAACAAGTCTGCGTTAACACTGAAAAATCCTAAATTAATTGTGGCATTATTACTTGTACTTCATCACACAGCACTGGAACAAAACTGCAGATTTCAGAGCTGCTTCTTATTTCATGACATTAAACTTTAAAGACATGGTGTTTGATGGTCGTAAACAGTTTTCTTATAAGATATGTTTTAGTATTTCTAAATGCATTTAGATTGTAATTCAAAACACATGATTTATTTCATGTTTATTTAACTTCAGCTCCCCTTTTTGTAGCTTTTATATTATATTAAACTCTGGAACAATCTGTCTACCAGCATCAGACAGGCCTTTTCACGTCCTGTTTTTAAATCTCATTTTAAAAAAATCTGTTTTTAGTCGCTTTTAACCCAGTGTGAGTTGTTTTAGTATTTTATGGTTTTGAGTTTTATGTTTTTTTTTTAGTTTTTTTTTTTTTTAATGCTTTTAAATAAAATTTAGTTTATTTCTTTTAATTTCAGTCATTGTATTTTATTCTTCAGCACTTTGGTAACAACTGTTGTTTTTAAATGTGCTTTATAAATAAATTTGACTTGACTATATTATATTAAATTATATTATATTTGACATTTTTTAAATATTTGTATTAGTTGAAGAAGAAGAAATAACTTTTACATGTACCGGCATTGTACCATGTACAATGAAATTACATTTGGCATCTATCCATGGTTAAGTGATAGAGTACAGTTAAAAAAGAGGTACATAAAATCAAAATAACTACATACTGTAAATAGGAAGTAAAGTGTGCACAGTCTTGAAATAGCTGCTGGAGTTATAAACAGTGGTGGGCAACGCTAATCAAAAAATTTGTTCCACAATTTTTAAAACGCTTATTAATTTTTTTAGGTCCACAATTTCAAAAGCACAAATGTCTTATGAAAATTAGGGGAAGCTAATCTAATCCGCTATTTATATTCGACAATTGGTAGCCGGCAGCGTTATGCAATATTTGCACTACACTGCCAACTGAAAAGTAACTAAAATGATCCTAAAAGGATGAAATTACAAAAATCAAAGGATTTATTTAATACTTTACATACATATATTCTATTCGGCCACGAAATTAACAAAAAAGAGAATGATCTTTTAATCCCTAAGACCACTTTTAAATCTCAAATACACGGGTGTGTCGCCACCGCATTTATACATAAAAGTAACCCAAATACATAAAACTAACGACTCACCGTCGAGTGGTTGACACAAAACACACAATAAAATCCTCCGGCCGCGTTAATTTGGCTTGAAACAGCGGGGTTCTCTGCGGATTTATCCAAGTAACCCAGCACAACCAGCTAGCCACAGAGTTAGCGTCCAGTTCACCTCTGACCCGGAAGATGTCAAGATTCTATAGGTAGTCAACAGATTTAATGAAAAGTAACTAAAATACATAAAACTAACGACTCACCGTCGAGTGGTCGACACAAAACACACAATAAAATCCTCCGGCCGCGTTAATTTGGCTTGAAACAGCGGGGTTCTCTGCGGATTTATCCAAGAAACCCAGCACAACCAGCTAGCCACAGAATTAGCCCCCGAGTTCACCTCTGACCCGGAAGATGTCAAGATGGAATAGTCCATTTTTAGTAGGGGGATACAGAAATCGACCGGTTTTTGTATTGCGTTTTTAAGATCGTTTTCATCGTAACTATAATTATTTTTATGTTAAATGTACATTAACAAGCATGAGCAATGTTAGTGATGTAGGTGACTGGCCGGGGCGGGGCGGGGCCCCTGCTGATTTGGGACCCCAAGCAACGGCATCATTTGCCTACGTGGTAGATCCGTGTCTGTTCTCCCCTCTGCTCCCCCTCCAACCCTCCCTCCTCTCTGCTCTTTACGGTGAGGGAGGGGAAAAAGGCAAAACAAGCAGCTACGGAGCCAGCATAAGAGCCTCTAAATAAGTTTATTCGTTTTTACTGATAGATAATTAGTTATTAGCGATACTGCATTTTAAATAAAAATAGTACAAATCCGCTTATGAATTATAAATGGTAAATGGTAAATTGAGCTTATTTATAGCGCTTTCCAACCCCCTGTGAGGAGCCCCAAAGCGCTTTACAATACCAGCCATCCACCCATTCATTCAGACATTCATACACAGGTAGTGGTAGCCTACCCTGCAAGGCGCCATCCAGACCTACCGGGAGCAACTCGGGGTTAAGTGTCTTGCCCAGGGACACAACGGCACATGGTGGGCGGATGCGGGATTCGAACCTCCAAACTTCCGATCACGGGTCGACTATGATCTTATAAAACTTATAAAAGTTATAACTTATAAAAGTTAGGCACTCCGCTGTTACGCTGACAAAAACGTTAGGTCCGCTGTAAGCGGATTAGCGCATTAGCGGTCCCCAGCGTTCATATGCCCACCTTTGATATATAGCACTTTGAGAATTTTATTAATGAAAAGTGTGGTATAAATTGAATTC
>JBBPBX010010862.1:42433-54322 GCA_038048925.1 Garcialebias charrua | reverse complement strand
TTGATTGACTTAAATTAAATGATCAGAAAGAAACATATGAATGGGCTTCTACAAGTGATTAACTTGTGTAGTCAATTCCATTCAAGATGGTTCCTACCACAAATAAACACAGTTGTCACCAACAGTGGCAAACATTTTTCCAAAACCTTTGAACAGTTAATGCTGTAAATATGTGTAGTTAAGTTTCTCAGCTGTTACCAAACCAAGTTTCAGCTCAATATCTTTCATGTTGGCTGAGTTACAATTGTTTTGTGTAGGGATGGGGCAGATCCGATCCAGTATCGGTATCGGTATCCGATACCAGCATTATTTAAGTATCGGGTATCGGATCAAACCTGCCGATACTTTTCCGATCCAGCTTCAAAGAGCACTTGTGTTCAATCACAATCTGTGACTGCCCTTTTTAACATTGTGTGAGATAAACCCAATGAAGACACTCTTAAGCCTTACAATAGGGGGGTTCCCTATTGTAAGGCTTAAGAGTGTCTTCATTGGGTTTATCTCACACAATGTTAAAATGAATAGTTTGGGTGCAAAAGTTTCATTATACAGAGTCAAATACCTGAACAGTATCGGATCGGGAAAGTATCGGTATCGGTCGATACTGAGTTAATAAGTATCGGTATCGGATCGGAAGTGAGAAATGTGGATCGGTGCATCCCTAGTTTTGTGCAGGGGTGGAAAGAGTACTAAAATAAAGTACTCAAGTAAAAGTATAGTTACTCTGTTGAAAATGTAGCCAAGTAAAAGTAAATGTACCTGTGTATTATCCGTGTACCTGTGTACTATCTACTCAGAAAAAAAACATTTACTCAAAAATTTACTTAGTGAAAAAGTTACTTGTTTTTTAATTAATTATTTTTTTTACATGTACAATGAGGTGGAGGACTTAAAGCTGGGGTATGTAAGATTGTAATGTAGTCTGTAACTTTTCAAACAATATATTTTTAACATATTTCTTCACTCTGTCACTATCTACTGACAAACTGATGTTAGACAAAGTAATCTCTGAAAAAAACTATAGTCCCCTTGCTTCTCTATCAGCATTTATAAAAACACTAAAAACACAGAGTGACCAGGACAATGACAGCCAATAAAAACAGAGTTTGTAACCAGCCAATTAAAAACAGAGCTTGAATTTGAATCAGCCAATAAAAACAGAGCTTGAATTTGAATCTCAGCAGAGCCTCCCCCTCAGAGCCATATGGCTCAGATCAGAATGCTTTGCCTGTTGAAAATGTTTCTAAGTTCTGCACTCTACAGAAAGTTACACATAGCACCTTTAAGTTTGATGCACAGAGGACAAAATACAGTATTTTGTAAAATGACTTCTTAAATTAAATAAAGAGGTCTCACAGTTTAATATGTATCCATCTATTTTCTTTTACCTGCTCTGTCCCATGCCATTGGGGAGCTGGGGCCTCATGTATCAACCGTGCGTGCGCACAAAAACATTGCGCACGTCACTTTCCACGCAAAACCCCGTATGTATCAAAACTGAACTGAACGTGAATATATGCGCATCCAGGTACATATCCACGCAAGCTCCCGAGCAGGCGTACGCACGTTTCTGTGGTTCTTGTTCCTTTGGCGACACTTACAGGTGTTTCAGAGAAACTGAAGCCCCACAGTCTGTGGTTGACTTTAAGAGCGGCTTGAAGACCTTTCTTTTCAACCGAGCATACTTTACTCCTCATGATTCTACTTTTGATCTTAGCTGATACTGTTGTTGATTTTAATTGTTTTATTATTTGTCTTATTGACATTCAAATATGTTGCACCTTGTAGCACTTTGAGATTTCCATTAATGAAAAGTGCGTTATAAATTGAATTCATTATTATTATTATTATTATTATTATTATTATTAACTGTTCATGATGTGAAAATGATTAATATTCCCTCCAAACACACGATTAACAAGTATTACATCCACATGACGCAGTGAAATAAAGGACGCGCAAAGTTGTGCCAAAAATAAATTTAACAGGAACGGATTCATTCAGCCTTACTGGAGAATAAATAGTGTAACACGCAGAGCATTTATTTAGAAACAGATATAATTTTCTGATCTAGGATATGGCTTATCAGCCGTTTTCAGAAATAATCATTTTTCAGTTTGGCACTGCTGCTGCGCTCTGGGGAGCCGTGCATCACGCGTGCATACAGAAGCAGCGGTCAAACTGTTCCACAGAGGGAGCTGCAGGTCGATCGGGACTGTGCAGTCCAGTCCACACAAAGCCGGATCATGTCCAATGGAATGTCTCATCCATATGATTCCAAAGGCTGAGTGGTCGCGCTTGGAGCGCGCCGCGCGCACCCTCACCGGTGTTGACACGGCAGCTGGAGGTGATTCATTATCTGCGTTTATTGTAGATTTCTCCAAAATGACACGTGAAAGTACACCTTATATAACTTGTAGGAGAGTAAAAGCTTCACAGACAGACTGCGCACAGGGCTGCGGACTGATGTCATGAAATGTCTCCACCAAGACGCACAGACTCGTTTCTTCACATCATCTACATAAACAAAGATCTATGTTCTAGCAAACATCCAAGTAAGTTCCTCTGTGTTTACAGTAATAATGGTAATAAACTCGTGCGCAAAGTTAATATTTCCACACAGAATGAATGAATGAGCCGGTTCGCGCACCACAGCAGGGTGCGCGCGCACACAAATACCGACAATCACTCGTTCTTTGCATGATGAACACATTTTATTACTATTCTTACTTAGGATGTTTGTCCTCACTCATATTATATTGAATTCATTATTTTCCCGAATCTAGAAATCATTTCTGATCGCGCAGGGATCAAACAAACATGTCCTTCACACATGCAGGAAGTAATTTGCATCTGTTTAACATATGTAAATGTAGGCGTGTCAGGGGAGGTGTCTCACGTGCGCTCAGTTCCACGTCAATTGTGATGTACAAAAGGAATGTGCGTGGATTCAGGTGTACGCTCAGTTTGATACATCCGGATCCTTTTGTGCGTGCACACATTTCTGGGTTTGACCGTACGTCACTTTTCAGTGAGGAATCCACGCAGGTTTTTGATACATGAGGCCCCAGGTGTTTATCTCCAGCAGTCACTGTGAGAGAGGCAGAGGACACCTAGACAGGTCTTCAGTTAATCACAGAGACACATAAAGACAAACCATTCATATTCTCACTTACATTTAGGGAATATTTAGAGTTACAAAACAATCTAGCATGCATGTTTTTATGCAACATGTATGCTATTATATTAATATTTATGTATTTCAGAGAAAACCAGAGTACCCAGAGGAAGCTCCAGTGTTCACCAGGAGAACATGCACAAATTCCACAAAGAAAGGCTGGGAGATGCACCTGCTCTATCACCTAGTTCGTTATGAAATTGCAAAATAAAACGTGGCTACAAATTATATTTAAACTATTTAGAAACCACACACTATCATTTCATTGCAGTCCGTACACATGAACTTGTTAATTAACAAAACACGTTTAAGTGTCATGATGCATGATCAATCCAACATAGACAAATCTAAAAAGGTTAAGTCAGGTCCTCTGAACGGACCCTTGTTCTTTTTTTGGTAAATGTTTTGTCTTTTATCCAAAAGTCTTCTTCAATCTGAGGAAAGCTAGCAAAAATTCTTATAAGCAGCACCTTCACATATGGTGCTTTGCCACTGCCTCAACTGGCCTCGGCTCAGCATGACAGCACCAGTTAAGGGCCTCCCCAGTATTGGTATCCACCCCATTCAGCTTAATTTGTGGAAGCACCTTGCTCCTGGTTCTAAGCTGACTGCTCTGAGGGACTGATTTTGACGTAAGCAGACAGCAGCCATTTATTTGTCAGTAGAGCTATGTCACTGGATGACCTGCCCAGCAAAACTGCTAACTACATCTGAACCTCCACTTCCTAATCATGTCGACAGATGGTGCCATAAGAAAAGAGCACAGTTAAAGTGAGCTATCGGAGAGGATGGCACAGCATGGCTACACCTGGACTTATTAGCAGTGCCAGGATAAGCTAACAAAATTCAAGTCCCATTATAGGCCANTATATATATATATATATATATAGATAGATATATATATATATATAATATATACATATATAGATAGATATATATATATACATATATAGATATACAGTATATATATAGTATATACTGTATACTGTAGTTATAAATATAGTTATTTTTTTATATAGATACCTATATTTATAACTATATATATATATAGTATATATACATATAGATACCTATATTTATAACTATATATATATATATATTATATATATACACAAATGAAAGAGTGGAGATCAGGTGGTTCTCTATGGACTTTAGATGTTTGGACAAGCTGACAATCTGGAGAAGCTCCACATATTTATTGACCTGACCCACTTAAGTGAAGACCAGATCAGTCACCTGGGCCCTGCTTGCTGTTCTGTTGCCCTGAAGGCTGCAGGTTAGGAAGAATTTGGAGTTAATTAAGTTCTGTTTAATTTCTGTCCAGTTTTATTAAAAAGTTATTTAAATCAAACTAAGTACACAACAGAGTATTTAACATCAGGGTGGATGCTCAGTGCTTTATTTATGGTTATTTAAGTGCGTTATGTAACGGTTTGATGATCCTTGTCACATATTTATTTAGGTTTTTTGTGTATTTATTGTCTAAATAAATAAATAAAAAAGATTTTGTCGCTGTGTTCTTTCAAATAGAAAATTATTTCACTGCATGTTCATGAAGAATCATCAATTTAAATGTTTGCATGAAAACAGGGTGACTATGAGAACTGTTTGTTTTCATCAACTCCCCCTGTGAGCATCGAATCTCATTATGTAACAAAACCAGAATATGAACAAGTCCAGCTGTTTTCCTCTTCTTCGGACCGTAGGTCCCTCTGGGTGTAAATTCCTCGTCTGAAGACCATCGAGAATGTTTCAAAACGATGCGTAACACAGATAAAATGTCACACACTGCAGCAAAGTATTATAACATAACTTATTGAAAGGGTTATACATAATTTACGATACTTTATTACAAATACGCAAAGATTTGAGAAGGAAATAGTCGATCGGGTGACTGCGCCGACGCCATCTTAGAACTGTGTTTACAATGCATGCGCGTTCACGAGACAGGCCAAGCTGTGGAGGAGGAGCTAAGGAGGCGGAGTTTCAGGTCAGCCAGAGTGCAAGGGGGAGGAGGGAGAAGGGTTTCTGCTCGAAAATTTCCTAAGTTTCAGGGCTTTACAGAAACTGCAGACCGTGCCTTTAATTAGGACAAAAACAAAAGTCTCTTCTGAGGAGATTGTCCTGAGCTCAAACTAAAATGAGATAAACAGTGTCACTGAATCTTCACTGCAGGTTTGAGAAGATTACATTTTGTTGTTGGATGTAACTGGGACCCTGTGTACATAATCTCATTTCATTACATGTACTACATGCGGTGCAAATGACAATAAAGACTCTCTGACTCTGACTGACTCTGCAGGTAAACAGACTACAGGGCGCATTAGCGCCCATAGCGGCCGAAACTGGTACTGCACCATTTTTGGCCAAAATGAAAAACGGCGAATCAGAGCTAAAAATAGGTCTAAAAATATGGGGAAAAATCCATAGATAATACGCTTTGGTGTATAACACGCAGGATATTCAAATGAGCAATAAAAGTGCATATTATACACCGGAGAATACGGTACATGCAAATTGACAGATCACACCTTAACAGTAAGGGGTTCCCTTGAGGTCTCTGACAGAAGACATAACACTGTATGTAAATTGACAAAAAACACCTCCCAACCAACAACAGAGGCTTCTCAAAGAAGTTTGTTAGTCTAATTTACAGACAAGACACCTCTGCTCCCATGTAAAATGTTTCGGAATCAATTCCAAAACTGAGTTATAAGTCTTGGAAAGTTGAAATCTCAGACCTCCTCCTCTGTTAAGAGAAGGTTTTTCTATCAACAGCTTCCTTCACACCCCTCTCAAACCATCTGTGCTCTCAGTCCAAAAGTTTGTTTTCAGTGAATTGAAAAAGCCTCCTGGATAGGAGTCAAAACGTTTTCTGCAACTAATAAAGTCCAGTTGATCTTGTATTGAACGCCTTTTTGGTTTTATCATGTCCTGGACGACTGAGAATCTTCACCGGCATTAACAAGTAGAGCGACTCCACTACCCTTTTTCATATGATATAATTCATACCCTTCGATGTGAACATTATTTGTGTTTTCATCATTGAGCCATGTCTCTGACAATGCTATTAAAGTAAAAGTTCTGTTTTAAATAATCTGTTATTTTGGATGTATTTGCATTTATACTTCTACTATTGACGTGCATAATAGAGAGACTTCCATTTGTCATATTGATGTATTTAAACTGCTCTTCATTATAAAATTCACAATCTTTTATTACAGGAAAAGTTTGTATCAATCACATCTTCAACATTATACATTTTAGTTTCTGAGTCTTCGTATGTTGTCATATTTTAATGTATTTGTTCATTTGACTGTATATTATGTCAATTTTATGTCAACTTTTAATGTCATTTTTTATATATATTAAGTCTCTTTTGTGTTCTCTTCCACTTATCCTAAAGTTTCTCCAGCATCATGCAAGAAACTCTGCAGGATTTGGCCCCACAGTGTCAGGTGACCTTCCTGAAGTCGGAGGATGGAAGTGGGAAAGGAGCAGCTCTGATCACAGCTGTGGCCTGTAGAGTCAAGAGTGAGGGCAAGCACTGAACCCTCCACACGCAAACGCACTTATTGTGACTTATTTCCTTTGAATCACCATGAAATGTTACTGGAGCACTGAATGTTTTATGACTTTTTTTATTCTGTTGTACTGAAAAGATATTCCTCTTGTTTTGCATGTAGGTTTCTGTACTTTATGTGTGACAAGTGGACATGATTAGGTCAGATGATGTCACACCTTCTAGATGTGACCGTTAACAGCTTTCTGGTCTTCTTTAACACTCCGTGATGAACTTTCATTTTGAAACCCAGGTCTCATTTTTTCTAGTCCTAACATAAACAGCTAAATTTTGCAGGAAAATGCCAATTGTTTATTTTTATTTAGAGATAAAAGGCCTAGCTTTTATTTGAGGAGAAATAATTTGTTACTGTAACTTAATTATTTCTCATCAGTTTTAGAGGATAATCGTATTTTTACTTTGTAGCCTTTAAACTATTGTATGTGAAACTTTCCTACAATTTCTGTAAAACATTTAAAGAAGTAATAAAACTGTTTTGTGTTTGAACTTTAAAAAAAAAAAACTCTGAATTCTATCTAAAATTGGCTGCACAACATATACTGTAACTGGAACCAGAGATAAATGGAAGTAAAATAACAAAGATGACTGCAATAAATGAAGAACGTGCTTTTCAACGACTGGACTACAGTTGGTTTGAATAAATAGCTTTTTTTTGTTACAGTAAGTATAATTATGCTTAATGCGGCAATAATCTTACAAGTAAAACATAAGTGGATGTCATATCTGTCAGTGTGAAAAAAAAACATTCTTGAGCTTTTCTTTAGCTTTTTTCAATAAGCAGAAAAGGCCAACAAACAAAATGACTTCATCTGGTTTTATGTTAATGCTGCTTCAGTATTCACACCATAATTCTGTATGTTCGATCACTATCAGATCAATGATCTGTGTAAATGGCCATGTTCAGCACACACGGCATGATGTATCAAAACAAACCATATGAAAGCATTTGTATGTATACACACACTGTTGACTGAGAATGTGCTTACATCCACGCAAACTTTGAGTCAACAGTATCAAACTAGAAAGTTGTGAAACACCTAAAGGCCAGTGGCGGCCCGTGAAATATCCACCAGGGAGGGGGGGCTATTTCTCCTAAATGAAAAAAGAAATCCCCAATTTCAAACAGGATTTTTATTAAATCAAATGCAGATTAATACAAGGTCAACAGAACAATTAAATGTTCAGGATGAGAAGAGCCAATTTGACTCACTAAAACAACAAAGAACAAACAAAAATATATATAAATAAATAAATTATATACAAATTATAGAAAGGAAAATAAGTGAGATAAAAATATTTCCGCATTTCTACTTGCAAGAGGCTTTGTTTTCATTCTCCAGATCAATACAGTATTAAGAAATAGTAAAACACCACAAGTGACATTGATTTAGTTTATAAAATTATTAATGTTTGATCATTTTTTACAAGCAAATTAAAATAAATGTAGCCATCAGAGTCCAATACTGTACAATAACCTGTGCTTGCAACCCTCCACAAACAAACAAATAAAATAAAAAACTCACCAGTTGCCACTTTTAGAATAAACAGTCAGCTGAAGGCTTTTATCACAAACAAAGCCACCTAAAGGTGGAGAGAATATCAGTCAGGAATAGTAATATAATAATATAAGCATTAGATAAAGGCTAGCATTAGCATGTTAGCTCCAAAAACAAATTCACCAGTTGCCACTTTTAGAATAAACAGTCAGCTGAAGGCTTTTTTCACAAACATCCATCGAAAATTTGAGAGTCATATCAGTCAGAAATGCAAATAGACATTAGATAAAGGGCTTTCAATTATTTAAAACTTACCTGAGCAAGCCTGCTTGAGTCACTGACAGCACGGCTAATTTTCCAGACAAAAATTAATTAATTAATTAAATAAATAAATAAACGGCCGGAAACATGATTGGTAGGTACAGCTCGTGTTGGATTGTCCAGGGCGGTGAAAACTGTGCCCAGCATCTTCCCATTGTTTTGTAACGTCGTGGAATAACTGCGCATGCGCCATTTATAACGAGAGTCTATGGATAAGATCTATGCGCCTCCAAAACAGGAAATACGTCACCAATCAGAAAACGTTTTTGAAACAAACAATATAACTCATCATTACTCATAAAATATTTATCCTACACAACTAAAAACATATATGCATATATTTCGAAATATTTTTATTTTATTATTTCATTTTTGTTATTATTTTTTAAGTCTTCAATGTTTAATGGTCCAGAAGTTCCAGTGGGGCGGCGCCCTAGCGCACCCTATTGGCCGGCCACCCCTGCTAAAGGCACAAATAAATTAACAGAACGCAGGAGGAGAGCAACATGTTTTCTCTTTACTGCATTTGAGGTTTAAATTCCATCCATCCATTATCTTCTGCTTATTCCGAAGTTGGGTCGGTACTTCCATGCACGACAATACATTTTTGATGAATCATCAAATTAATTCGGAACAAGTGTCATGATTCCTACAAGGTGCAACCCAGCACACGGCCCCTGTTTGTTTACTTTATTTATTTATTTTTGCAATCTAAGTGCTTCTGCATACTTTGTGATATTTTAGTAATTCATGTATCAACATGTTTGGACAAACTCACAATTGTTATGGCTTCCAATGTATTATGTCGGATGCCCTTTCTGACACTTGATAAGAAAAGCTGGTGGTGAAATAGTGAAGTTTAGGCTATAAAGAGCAGAGGTCACAAAGGTGCAGGACTCCCAGTACTTGGGGTCAACTTTTCAGGGAAATGGGAAATGTGGTAAAGAGGTGGAAAAGAGTGTCCAGGCAGAATGGAGTGGATGGAGAAAAGATTTGGGAGTGATTTGAGAAAAAGTTGTCAACAAAGGTCAAAGGAAAAGTTTTAAAAGTTATGAGAACATCTATGGTCTGGACACAAAGACAGGAGAAATAATTGGAAGTGGCAGAAATGAAGATTTTGAGGTGCTACATAGGAGTGCCAAGGATGGATGAGATTAGGAATGAGATCAGAGGTACAGCACAGGTTGAATGGAGATGCATTTAAACTGGGAGATTTTTTTTCTTGCTCGCCCTCGGCGAAGGCAGACTCTTCTTTCCTCCGCTTCGTCACTGCTCTGCTCTTTGTCCTGTGAACCTTTTAAAAAAAAATTCAGAGCCTCTTTTTGCATAAAAAAAAATCCAATAAAGTGAAGTCTGGTCCTCTGGAGAGGTTTTTTTTTTTTTTTTGAAACATTTCATCTTTCATCCAAAAGATTTTATCAGTTCGAGGAGCCACAAACAACTCAGTCTTATTAATAGCACCTTCACATAGTGAGCCAACCAGTATGATGGTGCTTGGATTCATTAACCTGTATAAATAAAGGTTGAGTCTCATTAAGCCTCGAGAACTCGTTTACAAGAGATACCTGTTTTTAACAAAGAATGATGACAACAATAAACAATCAGATGGTTTCTGGAGCCGCCCTCCCCATTGCCGACTCGTTTGAGGTGGTCATGACCAAAGCGGTTCAAAACATCTTGATCAAAGATGTTTTGAACCACTTGACATTTCAACAAAAAATAAACGTCCAGAGGACCTGACTTTGTTAGATCACTCAGGAGACCAAAGTTTATGCTCAATAATCCAGGTGGAAATCCAACAATGTTTAGTCAGGTCATCTGGAGGTTGTTGTTTTTTTTCTGAGATGTTTTGTCATCCAAAGGACTTCTTCAGTCTAAAGAGCCACCAAACAAACTAATTCCCACAAACGGCATACTCCATAGTGGAAAAAAAATGTGTGGAAGGTTGAAATGTCTCAGCAAAAATATAAAAAAGAAAGAAACCGTCCAGATGACCTGTCTGAACATT
The DNA here is from genome assembly GCA_038048925.1 of Garcialebias charrua. Lineage (NCBI taxonomy): Eukaryota > Metazoa > Chordata > Actinopteri > Cyprinodontiformes > Rivulidae > Garcialebias > Garcialebias charrua. Next base: position 43,736 of record JBBPBX010010862.1, on the reverse strand, counting down.
GTTGGATCATTCAGGAGTTTTTTTTTTCTTCCAACTTTCATATATTTCCAAAATATTTAACATTACTGAAAATAGTTTCCCCATAGAAATATATTAGGAACTCTGTAGTTACTTCAGAAACATTACTCAATTTGAAATGCGTTTCAACATGCTTAAGTTTTGTCTTTCTGTGCTACTTTAAAGGTATTGTGACATGATGTTGGAAATTTGCATATCTGTCACAACATATACTGTATATTTTATATCATTCAGCTATTTTCGTTTTTGCAAAATAAATTATAAATATATTAAAATTTCATTCCAAGTTATGGTAATTTTTTCGCTGTGATACGTCACTGTAGGATGGTTGCTCAAAGTAGCAGAAATTACAACAAAAAACTTGATAACATTATCTAAATATGCAAAAAAAAACTGGCAGAAAAGGTAGTACAAGCTTAAATTAGCAAATATTTATATGACTAAACTTATAATAGGGTGAATATCAAATATTGTTTTATTTTGATTATTACAGCTGAAACCACTGATGATCAGCTATGAAAATGTAGTGGTTATTTAGACAGAATTTGGGTGAAATTTTGCACATAACGTTAGAATAAACATAGAAAATAAAACAGATGCTTCAAAGGGACTCATCTTTTTTAAACTATAAGTAATGTTGAATAATTATTAGATGGATACATTAATTAAAGCAGTACCAATCAGTGCTCTGTGGACGACGTGAACGGGTTCCATCACGTCCTCCTCTGTCCTCAAACGTCGCGGCTTGCCACCTGCTTCCTCGTTGGTAAGGCTTCATTAAATACAGCTGCAGACATAAATTAGAACCTGCTGTTTATTGTTTAACCCCCTGAAATAACTTTGGCTTCCCAAACTGACTAAAAATCGCTCTATTCTTCACTCAGTTTGCTAAATTTGTCCGGTTCTGTATCGGCCGCCATGTTGTTTACAAGGTGCGCACTGAGCAGAGTCTCATCTCCCTACGTCACGTGACCTTTTGCGGAAGTTCTCGGATTTCTGTGGGCGTGTCCCAGCGAGAAAATTACCATAACTTGTAATGAAATTTTAATATATTTACAATTTATTTTGCAAAAACGAACATAATTCAATGATAATATATATACAGTATATGTAGTGCAAAATGATTTATAGTTCAAACATGATGTCAGTGCAGCTTTAAACCAGAAGTAAACTATTGTCTTGGCTAGCTTTTGTATTTTCATGAGTGTAGCAAAACTAGGTGTTTTTGTTTTGCAGTCATATACAACTGTACCAACATGTAGTCATTTCCTACATGGACTAATTA